>JBBMFX010565285.1:0-15356 GCA_037832545.1 Rhabdalestes septentrionalis
CCAAACCAAAAATATTTGTCTGTTCACAATCTAACAGGTTGAAACTCCCGAGAATAAAGAATTCTTTGTAGGGGATGTGTCTTTACCATCTATCAGTGCAACAGATACCACTGCCCACCCTCCGAGATCTTTTCAAATCTATGCCTGTGAGCTTGTGGACTCGTAGAATAATATTGGCCCATATTAGTGATTTTACAACAAAACAAAAACTACACACTACCATGGCTGCCCCTCCTGCTACATAGGTAGCGTGCGGTTACTGAAAGTAGTGTGTATCTTTCAATGTCATTTTAAAATGGCTCTAGTGCATCAGGCTGGCAAACAATGCATGATATGAAACAGTCTAACTGTATACCAGTATATGGATCTTATAAGCAAAGTATGCTGGACGTGTGCACAGATACTTGGTTAATTTTTTCAGGTGCAAGTATTGGAAAACTGAATTTGCTATATGTAAGGTGAGTCTTCACCACCTATTATAGCACCAGTTGGGTAGAGTCAACATATTTGCTCATGGCAGGGTCCTTTAACGAATGCCTGGTACCAAATATTTTCCTCAGTTTTTCTTGAATCCCACAAATGTTCAGCTCTTCAAGCTGCTTTTCATTTGTACCGCTCAAATTATTGTATGTTAGCACCAGTTTGCCATGTTTGTGCGTTATCGTATATAAAAAGCCTGTTTTGTCTGTTTGCTTCACCTAATATCCTCAATAACTCAGTTAAATATTATAAAATGTAGATTCTGAAAAGACTAATCCGAGTTATTCTTTCCTCAGACTTAAATGACAGCATTGTCTATCCTAATCCTCTACTATCTTACTGAGGCAGTACCTTACTGAGGGACAGGAAGCCTCTGGGTGGGCCTGATGGCAGCTTGCCCCACATCTTCCCACAATTTTGTCTCCTAACAACAAAGTGAAATGTGTGAAAGAAGGGTGAAGGAGCTGAGCAGGCGTTAGATCTTGGGCTCCTGGCTTTGAACAGCACCAGGAAGAGAAGCTTTAACACCTCACCTAAATCAGAGTGGCACGTGTCAGCACACAAAATGGTGTAGGGATGCAGGCAGAGTGTGTGTGTTTGTGTGTCTGTATGTGTGTGTGTGTGTGTGAGGGGGTGGGGGTGGGGGGGTCACTCAAGGTCAGGCAGGGCTGAACAGAAGCTTGTCCAGCTGTATCAGAATAAAAATGAACATCCAGTGCAGTCACATTCATGTTACAGCAGGACAGAAACAGAGTCTGAAGCAAGATCAGGGTCAAGAAAAATGGTTGACCTGCATCTCATATCAGACCCAGAGGCCTCATATGGACACTGAGGGGAGAGTCTAAAACAGCTGTTTAGACCTTTCAGTTAGTGTTATAACTTTTCATGGATCAGCTTACTCGTCAGTCTCTGAGTTATGGTTTGGTGGTAGCCTGGACATTTAATCAGCTTTAGACTCTATATTATCTCCTGTTTTACCACTACAAGACCACTAGTGAACATCTAACCTGTTGGTCTACTTTGCAGATACAACAGTTCATCAGCTATGCAGTTTGTGTTCATGACTCTATAGTCCTTCATTGTTGCTCAGTTTCTGGCCTTTTTTAGACACCCCGACACCCTTTACTGAGTAGATAAAAATATTAACAGTGCAATTAAAAATCTAATAACACTGCTCCACAGTCCTAAATCCACTGCTTGGCACTGAGCTTCCTGTGTGCGGTCTAAATATTTCACTACAACTTTTGTCTCAAAAAATACTAAATTAATAATAATTTACAAAAAATCAATACTTAAAGTTTGAACAAAACTGACAAAGTGCTTGGGAGAAGCCCCGCCAATTAGGGGAATAAATTAGAGGAAGTGTGTGTGTCTGGTATGTGTGTGTGTGTGTGTGTGAGTGTGTGTGCGCGTGTGTGTTTGTGTGAGAGTGTGGTGTTGAGGGGGCTCTCAACAGATAGCCGTTGTCATTCTTAGAAGAGAGAGCTCTGGAGGGGTGGGGTTGTAATGATGAGGAGGTTGTGGTTTGCCTGTCATGACTGACTCTCATCCTCACTGTAAACCACTCATTTTTTCTCACTGAAAAAAAAGAAAAGCTACCGTTTAACTCCTTCATTGATACTGTGCATGTGCTACATGTCAAATGACACTTCTGCGCGTTTCTTCGAAAAGAAAGTCCTGAGAAGAGCCTTCAGGCCGTTATCTGTCAGTATCTGTAAACGTTCACTTTTATTGTCGTTATAGAGTTTCTTTTTGTTATAGCAGCGACCCCTGATTAGAGCTGCAGGACATCAGTAGAACTGGACAGAATTAGGGCTGTCACTACTGATCACATTAGTACTCAGGTAATCTACTCATTATCTACTCATTATTCTGAGGAATTCAGACAGTAAAAAGAGATCTGAAATATTACCAACTATGTACAATCTTTTAAATACTCAACAGAATATATGAACTTATATGAAAATTTTGTAGCAAAAACATATATAATCTGTGTAAGACTGGTGACCTGTCCAAAGTGTTTATTTGCCTTTCACCATATAACCTCAGGGATAGGCTTCAATACCTCCAAAACTCTCGTTTAGGACAATCGGGGCAGATAATGGCATGAGGGAAACTCCACCAGGCTCTGTTTCTTATATAAATGTGAGCAGTAGTAGAGGGCAAACTATTCATAGTAGTGCAAACTGATAACAGTTCACTGTTGAATAACAGAGAAGGTAATTTTTAATGAAACTGGGTTTAATCAATTCATTTTGACAGACCTAAAAAGAATAGTCTTTGCTGTGTGAACATTTATCTTAGAACATCCGATTCTTGAAGCTTCTATACTTGTTTAGTGTTAAGTGTTTCCCCTGCTCCCAACACACCTAATCCATCTAATCAACCCATTCATCATTTTTTTGAGGTGTGTCAGAACATAAGAACATTAAGGTGTTCAGTGTAGGACCAGGTCTGGGAACATATGACCTAAAACAGTCTTCAGACTAGTTCTCAGTTGCTTTGTTCTTATGTGTTGGGGTTGGAGAATAAATGTCATCTTATGGTCCACTTTGAGGAACACTAAACTGGTGCATCCCTACTTTATTAATAATATGATTTAGCCATTTATGGTAGAGGGTAAAGCAATCAGCTGCAGTCCACGCAGCAGCCCAGACCTCAGTCCCCCACCTGGGTAAGTACCCGACACTATACCAGTAAGAGCCCTTGGGCAAGACTCCTAAAGCTACAGCTACATTCGGGGTTTCACTGGACAAATAACTCAGTCAAACACATTAACGCAAATTTCAGACTCTATATATAGAGTATGACTGCCTGACTCTGAGACCCTGAGTTTTTCACTTTATTAAGTGACTTCATAAGACCTTCATAAGACCTGTCAATACAGAATGTAATCAGTTACTCATTGATGTAATTCTTTAATTGCTCAAACTGTACTGTAAACAAAATGACATAATAGTTGTAGACTTCTAAGTGTTTGAATTAAATGTTTGACTGTATGAGAGCAGGCTTTGTGTGTGTCGGTTTGTGAAAGAAACAGAATGTGTGTGTGAGGGAGATGCGTGTGAATGTATGCAAGTGTAACAGTAGTAACAAAAAACATAGCTGTGCAGTTGCGGAGGTGTAAACTGCATCCGCGAATTTGGGCTGACTGGACCGGCACTGTGAGGGGCCCTAGCTCCCACCACATCCTCCACAGCCCTCGCTGTCTTCTCTCACTTTCGGCCCGACAACCCTTGTCTCGTTCACTGCTAATGGAAAAATAGCATTTATAAACCTCAATGATGTCAAAGGCCATCAATGTGGCGGCTTGATATTTTAGTATTTTTTTATTCAGTTGAAGTGATACTACACAGCTTCAAGCCAAATCTAGCATTACTATTACTTTACTGGATGTTTGTTTTCTAAAGAAAGCAGTCCCAAACTAGAAATATAATTGCATTTATTTCTATACAATGCATCCACAATGATCAGAATGTGTTGCGGGTTTTTCTTATGGTCATATAACCCAGAACAAAGGTAACCAGTTCTCCCACTGGAGACCCACCGTCTTGCAGAGATTAGTGTCATTTGTAAGCAATAGCTTGGTGAGGTCTGTATGATGGTGACTGGTGAGTCTATTACTTGTTAGTTACATTACACTGTAAATACGTTAGCTTCAGTGGAAAGCTGAAAAAACAAACATGAAAATGTTATTAATTACAAAACTGTTTCCCTCTCTATTTTTCTTCAGACCAGTTACTGTCAGCTGACCCCAGTGGAATAGCCTGAACGTCTTGACAGGTTAGACACAGCGGTGTTATTCAGGAAATTGTATAAGACGTTAATAAAATGATGCACTGAATATATTTTACAGCATCAGAGCTGGGCCACATGGAAGAAGGTGTTCTCGGGGGACATGGATGGCCTTCCTCCTCCTCCAAACATGGAGAGTTGAGTTGATGCCAAAGACCTTGATTTTGGTCTCATCTGACCACAAAATATTCACTCAGTTCTCCTCTGGCTCATTCGGATGTTGAGCAGGGGCGCTGCAAGATTTCAGGCCTTCAAGGCAAAGTGTGTTATTAATTGTTTGTTGGTGACTATGGTCCCATAGCCCCTCCTGTGTAGTTCTGGGCTGCTTCGTCAGTAAGAGCCCTTGGGCAAGACTCCTAAAGCTACAGCTACATTCGGGGTTGCTCTGGACAATTAACTCAGTCAAATACATTAACGCAAATCTGACCACAAAATCTTCACTCAGTTCTCCTCTGGCTCATTCGGATGTTGAGCAGGGGCGCTGCGAGATTTCAGGCCTTCACGGCAAACTGTGTTATTAATTGTTTTTTTGTGACTATGGTCCCATAGTCCCCCTGTGTAGTTCTGGGCTGCTTCGCCCGAATTCTAATGGTCATTGCAACTCCACAAGGTGAGATCTTGCATGGAGCCCCAGACTGAGGAAGATGGACAGTTATTCTGTGTTTCTTCCCTTTGCAAATTAACATACCAGCGATTGTCACCTTCTAAGATGCTTGGCGATAGTCTAGGAGCCCAGTCCAGCCTTGTGTAGGTCTGCAATCTTGTCCCTGACATCCTTGGACAGCTCTGTGGTCTTGGCCATGGTGGCGAGACAGGAAACTGATTTATTGATTGTTCTGTGGAAAGGTGTCATTTATACATGGACTGTAACATGCTGGGATTAGGAGCCCTCACTTACAGACAGTACTCCTAATTTCAGCTCCTTACCTGCATACAGTGAAGACACCTGGGAGCCTGAAATTTGCTGGTTTATAGGGGATCATTTCACACTGGGTTTTTGAGGGTTAGTTATTCTGTCTCTGATAGCTACAGTAAACACACCTTTACAATTATAGACTGGTCATTTCTTTATCAGAGAGCAAAAATACAAAATACTGGGATCAAATACTCTTTTAGCAGGATAATGTGCCCTGCCACCCTGTAAAAAATGTTCAGAAATTCTTTGAGGAATATTTGAATAACATGAGAAAGAGTTGACTCCCAAATTACCTAGATTTGTATCATTTATAAATCAGAAAGGGGAGTAAACAACCTATTCAGGCAGGACTAAGGGAAGACAAGAAACGATTGATTTAGGTTCTATTGATTGTTTTCCTTTATTAAAAAATCCAGTGTTAACTGCTTGTTTCAACATTGTTTGAAAAAAACTGTGACACTGAAATACATTACTTCTCATGCCCTTTACTTGTCACGTCTTACTTTGTTTAACCATGGTTGCCCCTTGGCCACCAACATAAAGGATGCATGCAAACTCATACATTACTGAAATTCTACAAGATTTATGAAGATTTCTGCACAGATCATGTGTTTTCAAGGTCATTTGTGGTTTTTGCATTATCGCCAATAGTGTACCAATGACTTGGTACACCTCTTTTCTACAGAGCTTTTCTTATCAATGCACTCTGAAATCATTACCAGTACATCTTAAGACATGAATTGTACAGGGTTTTCTTATTATTGGTATTACTGTTGGAAAAGTGGAATTAAATATCCCTTTAACAAAAATCTTCCCAAACCTACAGGAGAAAAAGGGAAGTATTTGGTTGTGCTTTAATACAGAAGAGACAAAGCTTGAATTCAGAGCAACGCAGACATCTCTGTTCAAAAGCTTCAGGCAATTTGTGGTTTTATGGCTTGGAATAGTCCAGCATTGCTTTAAGAAAAGGAATAGGTTCACTTCAGCATACAAGTTTCAATTTAATTACTGATTCAACAGATGCTTTCATGGGTCTGGGTTTTTGCATGCAACTAATACACTAAGCATTCCAAAAAGTTCCCAAATGTTCATTGCAAAACGGAAAACAGTCTTTTAACAATTTTATTGCTCTGACCAGAGTGAATTGGCTTAGAGCAAGACCACGTCATTCTTCTCAGCATTGTTTTAATGAGAGAAGCAACAGTTGAGTCTTGTGGTTGACCATGCTTTCAACATGCAATAGTACTCACCATCTAAGCCTGTGAATTTGGCTTTCGCTGATACCATTTTGATACATACTGAACACTTTGTTCCTCTTTCTCGACTGCGCCTGATTCAATGAAAGACCACTTGAACATATGACACACTTATGGAAACCCCAGCGAATGCAAAGGAAAACCCCAGGAAGATACAGTAAATGTAGAAATGTATTTTTCAACAGGGAATTTGCCCATCTTTTTCTACAATAGTACCATCTACCACACTGAGAAGGCTTTCTACTAGGTGTTAAAAAAATTGTTGTGAGAATTTGATTGCATTCAAGAGTATGAGTGAGCTGTTGGAAGAGTAGTTCTGAATCACAAACTACACTCAATCTCAGCCCAAATATATAGGGAGGCGCTCCAGCACCACTCCATAGTCAAATGCTACTGGTCTTTTTATCATTGTAATCAGAATTTGGCACTGGGCATTGTGATCTCAGGGTAAAGTGCAGTTTCTCCAGACCATGCTGTTTTACTTCTGATCTTTGGTGACCGAATAATTCTGCTTGCACTATTGACTACATGTCAACCAAAGAGATTAACATAACTTGACGAGTGAGAGAGGCTAAAGCTAGGTGACTGTGGTCATTTGTGATTCATATAAGCACTGAGACAGCTGTCTAGGCGCATTCTCTAGGTTCTCCATTCTCTATATATTCTTCACAGTTTGAAAGTTAATAACCCAGTTCTCCATGGCTCACTATAGTTGCTGGTTTAGTCAGATTAGTATTAGAAATTAGTTTTATGTTGTTTGTTTAAAATGGTTCTAATAATATTCATTATTTTAGTCACAATCACTTTGAGTGTTCAAACAAGGTATTGTTTTACCAAACGTATTCCCATTCATGGAGTAGCCATAGAGGAATGAGCATAATTATTGCTGTTTGTGAAAAGCTGAAAATATAATCATACATTTTGAAATTAAATGATAAATTAAACTGATTTCAAACAATACTGCAAAGAAATTCTGATTCTTGCTTAATCTTACATTTGAAATGAATGCGGGTCATTTGTGACCCATGTGTGCAAATATATTATAGGTGCATAAAAAGTGTCATAATTCAAGGAGTAACCATAAATGATTGATGTTTGTAAATATTAAATGACAAAATCAATAATTTTTTTAAACTACCTAGGAAACTCTAACCCTTCAACAAAACGTCATAGAAAAGAACATGGGTCACATTTGAAATGAACAAAAACAAGTAAATTGAGGAATTAATGGGGTGTTGGCTCATGAAAATGAGTTATTGCAGAGATATAAAGCAAATTACACATAGCCGGGTAACTTTGGACTCTTGTTGTGCATTAAAGGGTTAAGATCGATAAACAGAGTACATCAATCTAATCTCTGCATCTGTCCCATACACAATAACTGACTCACTCCCAATACCTTCCTACACTAAATGGACAAACGTTTTCCCTTGTTTCCACTAAAGGACAATACTGATGCTTCAGCAGACCAAGATATTTTGGACAGTGCTTTGCTTCCAAATTTTTGGACCCAGTTTGTGAATAACCTTTCCTATTCCAGCATGGCTGTGTCACGGCTGTGTAATGGTAAACTAAAAAGTGCACTTATATGGCAAACAGCTGGTAAAATGCACAATGAGTCTGGAGAGGCAAGGAAACACCATCAGGAAAGTCAAATCTTATATGGTAGGTATTTTATAAAAAGAAAACTAATTTCTGGCCCTTTGCTGGAGGTTGGTATCCTTGGCTCCTGTTCTATCAGGTGCGGTACAGTAAGATGTTTCAGGCTAATGATTCACGACTACCTCTGTCACTGTACATTTGGATTTGGTCCAGAGAAGCCGGTTGTAATCCGAGCACTTAGGACTGGCCTCACTCAGACTCAATCAGGATGGAGAACTCCTGCTGAGGCTATTAATCTAAGAAAGGGCTCTCCAGCGTCCTCCACTCAACACTCCACATGATCTTACAGTACTTGTCAAAAATTTATGAAACCCTCCTCAATAAAAAAAGATACCTCCAGCAACATGATACCGGTTTATGAGAAGATTCAAAATTTAGGAGCTTCAAATAGTCTTAAAATAGTCTCAATAATAGTAATAATAATAATGTTATTATTATTATTATTATTATTATTATTATTATTATTATTATTATTATTATTATTATTATACATACAACAACAACAAATCAGTAATAATACACATTTTCCTTAAATTGCGATGTATTTGCAGGTGAAGGTTCCCATTCTGTAGAGTTCTTAGCTCTGGTACAAACACACTCCTCCTAAAACACATTTACTCTAATTATCATTTACTAAATGGCATAAAACAGCAAGCTGTTTATTTCAGACGGCTACTAATTATCTTTAAAGAGGAGAAAGTCTCTCAGTAGTATTAACATCATTACATTGTTTAGAATGAAAGGATTGAACTAATGTTCTGTGCTCAGTTTCTTTTAATTGTCCTCTGTTTAAAAGCCACGCTTGGCGCCTTTCAAGGTAAAACCTCGCTGTATTTGAGCGCCTTTGGGACGGTTGCCCTAGCAACAAGGACAACAGAGAAAAAATTCACTTCCAACAGCACGGCATGATTATCACTTCTGCTTTGATATCTGACAACAATGTAGGAAATAATTGCAAAAACGTTTATAAGGTATGGAATCATTTTTTCAAATCTTGGCAAGTGCTTCTGGAGAAACATATGCAAAATACACTCAAGATCTGTCAGATTTCAGCATTTTTCCATAATTCACTGAAACGAGAGATGCAGTGAATTAACTTGGTTCAAATATATTCAACATTTCTGCATGAATAAAGTAATTACTTTTGGCAATAACTACAAAATGCAATGTGCAAATGCAATATATGTGATATTTTATTGACATTTCATCTATATGCATACATGAATGAAACTTTGCAGCACTTCTTTCCCTGTGTGGGACTTGACCTGAATAAAACTGCATCCATTCGAGACGATTCAGGAGCCGCTCAGCACCACACCCTTTTCACAAGCTCTCCCTAACCCACTGTTTTCATCTGTGATTCTTTAACCCTTTCACATAGCACTGCAGAGGAGGTAAACCCAGCCCATAACACCCCCCACCCCCCGCTGTCTCTGGATCTCTGCAACGTAATGCAGCATAAAAACAGGACACACCCTGACAGTGTCCGAAGACCACTGCACTGCCCACCTTTTTGCTCTTCTCTCTGTGACCTTCTCGCCTGCCCTTACTGTTACTGCAGAAGAACATGACCCATCCACCGTGCTAAAACCACACCCTCTCTCCCTCTTTCTTCATTCTCCATCCATCTCCATCTGTTTCAACACTGGCCCACCCCACCACCATGAAAATATTGAGTTGAGTTCTGGACAGAAATGTAATGTTTGGACATTCGGAGTTTGTTACTGAATTACAGAATTATAATGTTTTTGATTTTATCCTAGGATCCACTAGGGGATATAAAGAGAAAGGCCATTATCAATGTAAGGTGCCATTAGTGCATTCTTTCATTTTTGTGAAAATAATTCAAACCATTAGGCTTGTAACATGTTATTTTGAAATTTGTAGTGTGTGGGAGTGTGTTTGTGTAAAATGTGCAGGTCTCTATTGTTTTATACACTATTGACAAAATTCCAAACCTTGGAGAAAATACAAAATAATACCTAAAATTTATTTGTTATAACTTGGAAATGTGAAAATACAATCTTCCATTATTTGACAACTGCAACAATTAAACCAGTGATCATTCAGTTCAGTGGTCACACACCAGTGTGTGTGTGATTTTGTTTCATCCATCGGAAACTGAACCAGGAGTGAAGATGCTGGAATACAGGACATTGAAAATTGTTCTAGACACACTACTGCACTCACAACACATATGGAGGCTTTTCTTATTTTTACACACACTGCAATAGTTCAGGAATGAATAGACACCACCTGTGCATTATACACACAGCTGCAAACCCTAGAGTAAACTCTCTCTCTCTCTCTGTATACATATATAACAAAACAAACAAATACAAATACAAGCAGTTTTGGGATGCTGTTAAAGCAGCTCACAGTGCTGCACAAAATCAGTGCACTTAAATCTACAAAAAGACATGATGGGCCAGTGAAAGAACATTCATCGATCCAAATCTGAGATTTCACGTGGGTGTATAAGAGAACGGAAAACCTTGGAGGTAGCTGGAGAAAGGCCATTACAGCCTTGATGGGAGGGAAGCAGCCCTTGCAGCCAGAGAACAATCCAACTGGTGAGCAGCGCAGAGAGCAGAGGAGTGCAGCAAGTGTAGAAACATTCCTGCATGCCCGAGGCCTGTGTACACGCTGCACCTCAGCCATGCAGGGAGGTGGAGAAATTCTGACCACGGTTCATATCTAACGCATTAACTTTGACTCAAATATGCACATAATATGCACAGAAATGATGTACACATTTGAATAAATGGTTATATGGAATCAGCATGTCTGAATAGTCCTAAAATTTAAACATGCAAAAACCTGCAGATTAAAGTGAAGTGGACAAATAGGATTAAGGTAGGAGCACTTAGCAATAACAAGCGGCTGTTTTTATAAGGCGCTGCTGGACCTCAATTTTGCATATTTTATTCACATAAGTGTATTACAATTAGGCTGGAGGTTATGGACATGTCCTCAGCAGACATAACTGAAAAGTCCAAAGAAAAACATTAAAAGTCCCATTTGTGCATGGTGGGACAATGGCATTTTGGCCTTTATTTTTCCATTTTTGAGTTTAATGCCTATCAATATGGCCAAAAATGAAACAGGTAGAGCAATATTGATGTCTTTGTGGTCTATGAAGTGTACATGTACAGGGCTGTGAACTTAGCTAATATGGTAGCACTGCATTTGAACACAAATCCAATAACAAAGCCAGCTCAAACCCCTATTGAACAGGAGAGATGGAGCATACTCACACTTAACACAAATATTAAGGTAATTACACTTCACATTAACATATAGGGCACATTGTAATGCTTATAATAAAAAGAATTGTTTTGTTTTTGACTACCAACATAAGGCTTGGACAAAGTCTTCTGTACCGGCATGACGATGATGTCCACATTTGTGATGGATGATGACTTCATTGAAAGTGACCATTCTGTCATACTTGAACTCACAACCCACACTGTGAACAGCACAAAATTCTTCCTTTGTATTTAATCCATTCACCAAGTAAAGCAGCAGGCAGTCAGGAACACAGTGCTAGGGGAGCAGTGTGCACCCTTACTCAAGGGAACCTCAGATGTGCTTAGCAGTCTGGAGAATCGAACCCATGACTTCCTGATGGTAGGGTGAATCACTAGGCTACCAGCTGCCCTAGTTTGGTTGCAAGTAACGTGTTACTACTACCAGAAGATGCCAATGAAAATTTGTTTCCCAATTACTATTAAACAACAGGACAGGTGTATCAGTCAAAATACAGTAAACTATATGTGACAAGTGATCAGTTGTTCACTTAGAGTGCCTGAAAATCAAACCTTGTATCTCAGTTTTCATGCATCAAAATATCAAAATGTATTGATGGTCCATAACAATAATTTAAGGGTTTTTTTGCTTCTCGTGTAAAGAAACACGGTTTTTCTCTAACCGCAACGATATATTAAATTCATCCTCATTGTTTCCTCTCCTAAACTTGACAATCCCTAAAATCCTAATCCCAATTTCAATCATACAAGGGGTTATCCACTCAAAATGGAACTATTATTTTTACTTTATGGACAAATGTATTTGGGACACATTTCTTAATTACGAAAGGAGTTCAAGAGGCCCCTTACTTCTAGTAAAGGACAAACTTAATGCTTCAGCACACCAAGACATTCTAGACAGCACAATGCTTCCAACTTTGTGAACCCAGTTTGGGGAAGAACATTTGGAGTCCTATTCCAGCATGACTGTGTCCCAGTGCACAGAGCGAGCTCCATAAACACATGACTGGATTAGATCAGTGTTGAAGATTTTGACAGGCCTGACCTCAACCACCTTTGGGATTAACTGGAACAGAGATTGTGATCCAGACCTTCTCGTCCAACATAGATCTCTGATCTCATGAATGCTCATAAATTCCCACAGAAAGTCTATGTATTTGAATGCAACGTCTTTAAAGTCCCTGTCGGAGGAATGGTCAGACGACCCAATTCTTTTGTCTAAATAGTGTACGTATGAAGGTGGTATGCAAACTATTCATCAATTACCTCCGGATGGAATCAATAGGTCTGCATTGTCCCAAGAGCAGTAAAATAGTTGAAACAAAAAGTTACAAAATGAAAGCATTTTTATTTTCCCCCCTAAACATCACATTCCAAGAAAACACATCCACAATCTCATTCCATTATTTACCCACAAGAAGTTTTGAAATTAGTTTTCAAAAAAGAAAAATTCACAACTATGAAAAAAAAAGACACAAATCAAGACCTATAAAAATATAAAACTTGAACAGTACTATAATATCACAATCTCTGTTTCGACAAGTACCATTTGAATAGCAAAACATAATTTAAATGTACTTAATCTGGAATTTACACACAACCAAGCAGACAAATTTGAAACATTAGTCCTTTCTTAAATACAAGAAAACAAGTCAACATTAGATCATGCAGAGAACAAATTAAATAATCACTCAAACCAAAAATTATATATTTATATATATATTTCTCTGTCAATATATATCTTTTTTTTCTTTTTTTTTTCAAGTCAAAAACACTCTCTCTCCCTTGAACAGGGAAACAAGCTAAAAGAAAATAACAACCACAAAAATAACGTTTTCTTTCTTTCTTTTTTTTTATACTGAACTGTAGCTGCCGACAGAGGCATGGCCATATTTTGGAAGTGTTAAAATCAAGATATTTCTTTTTACCAAAAACATTTTGGCACAAAAAAAAAAAAACAACAAAAAAAAAATCAGATTTTGACATGTTTATAAAAAGAAAACATTCTGTGCATTTGTTCGGGAGGAGGTGTGTCCCCTGAACACGTGCACAAGGCCAGCGGTGTGTATGTCCCGATATCCCAGAGTTTGTTACTGCAGCATGATTTTAATGGTCTTAGCCGTCGACTCGTCATTCAGATGCTTTGTTGTATACCTGCATGGAACGTCACGCACACAATTAGCATTCAGCCTGCTGCGCTAGCACACAAAACAAGTGAATCATCTGGACTTTCTTTTTTCTACAGAGATTCAAGGATAGATTCTGACTCACTTTTACTTGTACAGATATTGTACACGCAAACATTACAAGGTCGATCGATGCATACACTCAACGGTACGATTCAGTGGTTCTAAATTCTGTGAGTGAGCTGTGAGGTGAGTGAGCTGTGAGATGAGCTCACGCTGCTCGATACAATTTAATTTATTAACCCTTAAATTTCTGCGTGAGCACAACACAGCACAATGTGAAGAGTGTGAAAGTCTCTGCATCTTAACCCATTCACCAAGTGAAGCAGGGGGCTGCCACCAGCGAGGGGAGCAGTGTGAGGAGACGGTACCTTGCTCAAGGGTACCTCAGTGGTGACACTAGCAATTGGGATTCAAACCCACAACCTTCTGATTGCAGGGCCAATGCCCAAACCACTAGGGCATCCAGCTGCCCAAACAGCCCTCCTTAAAAAAGAAACACATGCAGAATACTGTGCAGATTTCCTCCTCCATGACTAGATGACTTACAAGACTCAAACTAAGATAATTCCCCACATTTACACAAACAAGGTTTTCTAATCCTTACCTGAGTGCGTTCAGTAGGCCTTCCACACTGTTTGGAGGCTGATCTTTAAGAACCTTAATGCATCCTTTCATCTGTTCAGGGACACATTGTTTACAGTGAGATTACAATGATCATTATTGTACCAACATGAACCTATTAACGGTATTATTATACTTAACCCCTAGATGCTGACAACAGAAAAAAATTGGAAAGAAGGATAGGGATTCTATATTTAAGAAGCGTTATAGCAATTTTACTTTTAGTAACTGTTGATGCATAACATACATAATCAAAATGAATTTATGTTTACAGCATTTATCAGACACTTTTATCCAAAGCAACTTCCACTCCCTAACTACAGGGGGGCAGTGGGCTTATTTAAAGCCCACTCAAAATGGTCGATCCATCCATCCATCCATCCATCTATCCAATCCCATCCATCCATCCATCTATCTATCCATCTATCCACCTATCTACATACAGTTTGGGTGAGCTTTAAATAATCTTATTTGCCATGGCTGATTTTGATTCTGGCTAATCGGCATATTTTAAAGTGAGTGTTCTTTTATGACCTGAAATGGCTACAGAATCCAAGCCTTCAATGGGACTTCAAAAAAATCCTAACAAACCATTCAACCATCAGTATGAAGTTTCATGGGGAAAGATCACTCACGTCTATTTTAGAGGACTTGGAAAAAGCGCCAACGGGATGGACGTAGTCATATAAGATGATGACGCCCACCATGACCCGCAGACAGAAGGACACGGTCGCCTCGCTGCTGAAGCGGCTGCGGTACTCACTGTAAAACACCAAAGCAGAGGGACACTCAGTGTGCTCAGCATGGGACCGGCCACTTACATTTGACTTCAGTTCCTGGATTTTCTTTCTTTCTTTTATTTATTCATTTTCTTTAACTGCTTAATCCACACTATAGTTGCAGGTACCCGGAGTCCATCCCTGGGTCTACCGGCACCAGGCAGGGACTCACCCCGGGTGGGGTGCCGGCGCACACACTCACACACGCGCACTCACTCTCACACTGTCACGCACGCGCGCACTCTCGCTCGCTCGCGCACACACTCTCGCACACACTCTCGCACTCACTCTCGCACTCACTCTCGCACTCACTCCCTCACTCACTCTCGCCCTCACTCTCGCACTCACTCTCGCACTCACTCTCGCACTCACTCTCGCACTCACTCGCT
>JBBMFX010565294.1:0-15356 GCA_037832545.1 Rhabdalestes septentrionalis
TACTACTATTACTATTACTATTACTATTACTACTACTACTATTATTACTACTACTACTATTACTATTACTACTACTACTACTACTAATACTACTACTACTACTACTACTACTACTACCAATACTACTACTACTACTACTACTACTACTATTACTACTACTACTACTACTATTACTACTACTACTAATTTTACTACAACTACTACTACTACTACTAATAATAATAATAATAATACTGATACTACTACTACTACTACTACTACTACTAATTATAATAATAATAAATATATAATAATAATAAATGTCTAAATAAAGCACCTTTCTCAAACTCAAGGTCTCTATACAAATAGTCATACACGTTATCCATAATTATAGTTATACGTACAACAAGACATGGGGTTTAACAGACAACAGTGTATAAAATATAACAGGGCAAGCTACAAAGACACAGATTACAGTGACAGGAAAGAATAAATAGTTTGATGAATAATATAAACAAGATGTGAAGTATGCAAATGTAAGAGCGGATGTTCTGTATGGTGCAGAGTGCGGGTTTGCTTACAGACATAAATAACAGATGGCAGGTGAGATACAGTGAGGTAGAGAGTTCAGTTTGTGTTATAATCAGCAGTTAAAGTTGTGTGTCAGGTCCTGGTCAAAAGTCTTTTAAAGATGGAAGCTCCCGATTCTATTTGATTTGGCCATAACACTCCTGAAGCATATATCTGGTTTCAGCAGGTCAGACTGACAGTTACGGGGTGAGCAAAGTCTCCTGGATGATCCTGGATGCTTTGGTCCTGCATTTCCTGGTGTAAATGTCCTATAGAGACTGTAGGTGTGATCCGATCACTCTCTGTTTTGAACATTAATGTCCTGAACACACAAAACAAATCTTGATACTTTTTTTTACGGCTTTCTTGCTTGCATTTATTTTAAAGTTATTTTTGCTGGCAGAGAGATTTAAACACATACTGAGGAAAATGGCTTTAAGCATTTTGCAAAGGTGACTTTTGCACAGTGTGTTACAGCTGGGGTTTTATGTGTGGGATTTTATTTTGAATTCATGCATGTATGTTTGTGCCTTTGGTCTCTATGTCAGCTGTCTTCTATTTATTTTAAGTAATTGGGAATTGTGATCGGTTTATGTCCATGTGGGTTTAGTATTTATTTGCGTTCATGTGGTTTGCTGCTCCTTATGTCACTTATGTATATTTATGTTAATGTTAGTAAGGCCCTCGAGCCTCTTTGGTTTCTTTTATGGATTGTACTGGGTCTATGTATTTTATGTTATGATAGTCCATCATTTGGAACCTGCAATCATGCCTCGCCTCACTGCCCCGGGACCTCTGATGTGACACAGTGCTGTATTTTACCAGGAAAAAAACATTTTTAGTTTTCACAGTTCTATATACATAACGAATGAATGACTCATTGAAGGAGCAATCTAACGGCCAGTATTATTACATTTCCTAAAAGAAGCCCTTACCAGCTAGAATTGAGATGAGTGTTGGGTAGAGAAGAGATGGTGATATTCTGAATCAGGACACTTTTCAAAACTTTTCAGGAGCATCAGACAGACCTGTTGTTTTGTTGGTTTCTCACTCATTTGCTCTCTTTTCTCGTTTCTTCTTGTGTTGCTCCATATTCCTGGAGGAGCATTGATTCATGTTAGTGTATGCTGTGTATATATGGCTAAAATAACAATGAACGTCTATGTGACTTGACTTTTGACAATGCATGCTAGATCTTGCAGTCTCATGAATGAGGGTTTGAGGGATACAGTGCTGTGCAGAATATTCACTACTCCCTCTTCACTGCAGTCCTGTTGATTCGGGGGTGGGGTGGGGGGGTGGGGGGTGGGGGTGGGGGGGTAAAATGCTTCCGACGCCCCTGCTTGTAGCCTAACTAATAATTAGTAATTGTTTGTATTTACAACTAATAATTGTTTGTATTTACCAGCTTATACCAAGGATTGACTTAGAACATACCCTTGCAAATTTCGGGGGTCTACTGTATATACAACGATAGTCATGCTGAAAGGAGCAGAAAACCACTCAGGGGTGACTGCATTTGCATGAGAGATAATAGAGAGGAGGGTCAGTGTGTGGTTGAGTGTGTTAGTAAAGGTCAGTAACACTGAACTGAAAGAGCACACTGTGATTCTCCAAAGGTTACTCACTCATAATCCCATAACAGTGCTGTACATTTTAACAATTAGTGAAAGTGACCATTCTGTCATACATGAACACCACATAGCGCACAGTGTGAACAGCATGAAATCCTTTCTCTCTATATAAACCATTCACCAAGTGAAGTAGCAGGCAGTACCCAGGAGCAGTATGTGGGGATAGTACCTTGCTCAGGGTACCTTGGGAATTGAACCTATGACTTTCTGATCACAGTAGTAATGCACAAACGCTACCAGCTGCCTCTACATTTTTATAGTATATAAAAAAGACCACAATGCTCAAATTGGGAAATAACATGCAAATAAATCATCAAAAACATTTTTGCCTAAAATCCATTTCCAAAGCTTCTCTAAATATACTCAAATTTGATCCAGTTCTTCAGGGAGGTGGAGCAGGCTTGGAGATGTGATTTGGGACACAATATGACTCATTTTTGTCATTTTCTTGTTGTATATTTTCTAAAAACCACCATCATTATGCAAAGGACTATGTGCATTTTTGCTGTGATTTGCAACAGTGGACCATGTGCAATATAGTGCAAAGTTCTAATCAGGTGTTAAAACATTATTATGTGCATTATCTAAAAAAACAAAAACATCACTTCATCACCTGCTGTCTCTTATGTGCTATATTACCACAGATTGTAATAACTTACTCCAAACTATCATAGGGTATTCATGTTTAGCTTTTTTGTTTTCTTTTTTATTCAGATTTTCTTCTTTATATTGTATTGTTCTTGTCTCTGTGTCTCTGTGTGTCTTTGCAGTCATTTTATAAGTTTTCTGATTCTGATTCTGATTTGAACAATGAAACTGAACTCATTTCACACAACAACAGAGCCGGTATTTACAAAGCAGTCATGAAGAGAATTGATCTTGGGTCCGATTACTTTGTATTTACATGACATGACATTACATTATATTCTTTTGGCAAATGCTTTCATCCAAATTTACTTACACTCCTAAGCCAGTGTTTCCAAATGTAATTCAACCTGCAACTAAAGTGATTGCCTATAATTGTTTACTTGTGAACATATTCCACTCTCACTTTTGACAGATTAACTTAATAACTCATATGCTTCAACAAATAAAGTGGTGACGGGACATAACATCTCCTTCTCTGGTGACTGTTATGATGGTGCAGGTATTTACTCTCACTCATGCTTGCAGGACTGCGTGTGAAAGCCTGTTAAACTTGGCGGACTTGCTAATGTGGATACGAGGCCTGAGAATTGAAGCGCGCCAACATTGCGTCATGACAACGTTGCTTCAGTTAATCTCAGGCCAGGATCAGCAAAAAATCTAAAATGTTATATTTTGCAAAATAAATGAATTATTGAAATATGCACTTAATTGCACCGTGTCAATACGATCTTTTTTTGATTTGTGGACTGGGTCCGGAATGACTTGCAGTTCAGTCTGGATACGCTGGTCTAAGGAAACACTCAAGCTTCTGGACTGTGTGCTAACCAAAAGATTCTAGAGTTCTAAATGCTAAAATACTCTTGAGTTGGCTTGAGAATACAGACCCATGTATAAAATAAAGACATAGATGCAGTTTGAGTGGGTTGAGGGAGGTCTTGTAGGTGCATTCATTAATGGAAAAGATTTGGGTGACTATTGACTCTTCGAGTTCCTCAGCCACGTTAGAATCTGAGCTTCATTTTTTTACTAAAAAAAGCCAAAACTGGATGCCAAACACCTTGATTGATTGGGTGGAAAGTTGTGTAAATCTGATGTATCCCTGAACTTTTATAATGTAGCCATGAGGAAAATCCAGTGAAAACATAACATTATATCCTGAAAGCTATTCAAATGAAACAGCAGAAACTTAGGAGGCAGAAATCAGAGCTAGTAGCAGGGGTGACTTCTTAAATGACTTCCTTACAGGCGCGTTATGCTGTTTGTTCACGCGGTCTAGAAGAAAACAGCTTCAGAGGAGAGCAGCATGAATTCTCAGCTGTTGACGACATTAAACGTTGACTTGCTGCAAATATGATCTATAATAAATGATGTGCAAAATATCTGATCTGTGCAATAATTCATGACATCCAGGATAAATTTTTCATTTTGCATCTGGGAATCACCCACTTTGTTTTTGTTATCCAAAGTTAGGAGCATTCTTCAGGAGTATTATGAAGAGAAGAATACACCAGACTGAACTGAGAGGGTTTACCACACACCACTGGAAAGCTAAACATCACCTATGGAGTATTTTGCAGCATTTTACTGTCAGCAGCAGTTCCTTATAAGAAACTCTTTGGATAAGCTGGTTTTACCTTTAATAAACAGGACTTCACCCTATAATACACACATTTCTCTAGACACCAGATCCTCTGAAGAGGTTATTAGTGAGCTGAAATAGGTAAAAGAGGCTTTTGGCATATCCAGATTGACTTTCAATCATTAGTTACAGGGACAGTCCCCCTTGAGACACTGAGGGTTAAGTGTCTTGCTCAAGGACACTATGGTAGAAAGTGGGAGGATTCAAACCTGCAACTCTGTGAGAATCAGGATCACAGACAAGTATTTGATCCCCTAGACCACTACCACCGAATGAAAATATGGAAATATTGACATTTACTATTAGAGTTTTACCATTAAACTTCAGTTCTACTAGAGCAATACCACAACCAAAGCAACTTTGCTGGATTTTTAAGGTTTCCAGTCTTATAATGCCAGTTCAATGACCATGAATGTTACTGAACATACCGTTTTATTGCAGAGGACTTCAGTCAAATGTATAAAAAGCGAAAAAATAAGTATCTGTAAATTAATTTTGATTCTCATGTCAATAAAAAGTGATTGGAGCCCCAAGAAAAAAAAGGATATTCATCACAAACATTTATCACAATAAAAATTGAGAGGGCATCATACTTTAAATTGACGATCTGAGTACTGCACATAATAAACCTGTGCTGATTATTAGGTGTGTAACAATGGATCAAAATATCATATTGCAATGCAAAACTGTGACAATATGGACTTGTATGGTTGCATTATTGAAACATTCATGTTTTAAATTAATCTTTTTTCTCATTTGTATTATGTTCCGAGCAAGATAGACCAAAGCGTGGAATAAAACAGGCAACAATGTTGTCTTAGATCAGCAGATTACAAAAAAGCAGATTGTAGCAGTTTTCCAAAAACAAAGTGCAGTCTGACAAATACAAATACACCTGAATCTTCAGAACAAAGGTGCCGAAGCCAAATGGAATCTAAAAAGGGAAACCAAATCAGTGATGAAAAGAACAAGGCAAGAGAGGAATCATAGCTGAGAAAAACACAGACAAAGGAAATCAAACCAGATAAAGTGATTTACAGAATTCAGCAAACACTCAGTATGAAGGGACAGTCCATGGCTACACTTTACAAAGCAAAATGTGGAAATGTGGAAGTCTGAAGTATTCACGTCCCTTAATTAGAGTCATGTTATTAAAACTCGAGGCATTAGGAGTCACTGCAGGGACATAATATGGGATCAGTGCTGTAAGGATCTGACAATAAGTCTATTGTGTCATGCCCGGACAGTCAGTTTTCATGAAGTCTAGTCTTGGTAGTGTATTTGGGAACTTATTTTGTATGTCCTGCAATAAACCATTTTAGCCCAAAAATCGTAAACTGCCACAAAACAGGCATTAGGCAGTATTCAAATAGTCAGTTTAGAAAGGTCTAGAGACAGAAATCAGGTGATGAAGTGGGGGTGGTATTGGCCTAGTTGATGAAACACTTGCCTGTGCACCCAATGACCACAATGTTGCAGGTTCAAACCTTCCCACTTTCTACCATTGTGTCCTTAAGCAAGACACTAAAACCTCAGTGTCTCCAGGGGGACTGTCCCTGTTACTAATGCTTGTAAGTCACTCAGGATCAGAGCATTAGGCAAATGCCCCTTTACCCTTTCCATGTTCCTTGCCCCTATGCAAGATCATGAAATTGGAGAATTCAACCCAATGAATACACAGATGGGGACTCCTTCATAAAGTAATGTTTTAAGCATTAAAAATCATTTTAGTTCATGTTTTCTCCAAAATAGCCTTGTTGGCGTGGCAACACTTCATCAATTCTCAGGGTATTTTTGTCTGTATTAGGGCAGAATGTGCATTTGGGCCACACCATATATTTCGAATGAGGCAATATGCTGCAACAGATGGCACACCCAAGGGCTCTCATATATTATTCCCCCAGTGCATTACATTTATATGGCAAATATTTGTTTAATGCTTTTATTTAACACCATTTACAAGAATTTGCGCTTTTATCATTGTACACTGGCTCTTTCAGAAACATTAAAGCTGTGGCGTACTGTCAGTAGTTCTGATCTGCATGTGATTTTGCTGGTAAATTGCATGCAAATTAGAAAACAATTTGTATTGTCTGTGCCCATTAAATTACAGCTTTATAGTAATTATAACTACTTGAATACATTTTGTGCTACAGGTTACACTGCAGATGGGAAGATGCCATTTTTAAGCAAGCTCTTTTCCTTCAAAAGATGTGAACTCTTGCGATTTAGAACGAATTCTCTTTTGTATGATCTCAAAATTTTTTTCTCAGCATCAAAACCTCGTTGGACCGGTTTTGTGTTGTTGCTTGTTTCTCTTTTTCTTACTGCCTTCTGCCTGTTGGAATAAAGCCGTCTGTATTTTTACTGCACGTTTGGGGCCCTCAATGTTCTGTTTATGTCAACAAACAAAGGTGTTTCAACCCAAAACTGAGACGGTTTCATATTTTACGTGGAGTCGTATTTTAAGTTTTACATTTCAAGGGTAAACAAATCGATAAGAACTATGTGCTGACCAGAATCAGAAGCAGAAAACTTCACTGATCACTTTGCTACTACTTCACAGACACACAGAGACACAGAGACAAGGTATATAACAGTGTGTCAAAATGTCATGCAAAATCCCCATGCAAAATGTGACAGTTTGGACTTCTGGTGATAGAGGCTAACCATTCTAATAAATGTAATATTACATTAAACTCTTTATAATATTCAGTGACCATGAGCAGCACAGGTCAGCTACTGTCATACATCAGCTTTCTCTCATTAGCAAATTGGGCCACGACTAAATAGTCATTTTTCTTCCGTCACATTTCTTTCTATATTTTTTATTTAGACCTATTTTATTTAGACCTATTTTAAATTGTTCTTGAATGTGTCTCTGTGTGTCTGTTCAGTCGTACCGTAAGCAATTTCCTCCAGAATCAGTTTTCTGATTCTGAATATTGAATTGTTTTCAATATTGCATTGTATTACACTATATGGACAAAAGTCCCCATGCATAAAACAAGCTCCATAAATACATGGTTGGATGAGCTCTGGTGTGGAAGAACCTCATCCGACACCTTTTGGATGAACTGGAACAAAGTTTGCGAGCCAGACCTTCTCATCCAACATTAGTGTCTGACCTCCCAAATGCTGTATGGCACAAAATTCCTAACAGAAACACGAATGGATAAGAATGGAAGTTGTTATAGCTGCAAAGGAGGTACCAATTCTAAATTTAGGTCTATATTTTTGAATGCAATGCCATTTTAGTCTCTGTTGGTGGAATGGTCAGTTGTCCCAATACATTTGTCTATATGCTGTATAGTGACTGAGTTCTGTATCGTCTGTTGAACTTGCTATCTTTTTAATCTTTCAGAAATTAATCTCATATCCTCTACCTTTTTGTATATGGTCAACACTTTCCTCTCAGCATCCCTCTGTTGTTGTGAAGGGGATGGATTCCGCCCCCTGTCACTCCTCTTCTGCCACTACCCCTCTCTCCGTCTTGGTAGAAGAACTTCAGAAGAACACAGTGCCAGCCTGTTCTGGCCGCAATTTATTGATTTTTTTGGCTTAAACAGACGAAAAATTCTTAAAAGTGGACCTGGACAGGACCTTACTGATTTTTTTTTCTGTTAAGGGAGCTGAGAGGCTCCAGATTTGAGCCAAATTGAAGAGAAGAAACGCGAAGGAACACTGAACAGGTCGGTTTACAAACCAAACCTGGTGCTTTGGCCTAAATCCGTGGACCACACTAAATTGAGGTATGTATTAAAGACAAATAAACCACTTAAATCAGCGTTTGTAACGTTTATACGCCAATTTACTCCATAGAAGCAACCAAAACAAACCAGAAATTGCACTAGCGGGCTTGCTAAGGAGGCTACTGAGTACGTTGAAGGAGAGCTAGCGTGCTAGCTGCATTCAACTGCCTTTGCAGTTCGTATTTTCAAATTTTAAGATAATGCAGTGGATTATTAAATGTAACATATGTCTTCTGAAGTCAGGTAAGTTGTCTTGTTGTAAAACAAACGCTTTTGTCGTGCTACATGACTATCAAAGCTAAGCGTAGTCAATCAGAGCCCGATTTGTTGGACACTAATCAGCTAGCGTTCACATTTAGCAGCACAGGTAGTTGATTTCAGTTCATCAAATGTACGTTTTCTAACCCTATAAACGTACTCTAGGGCTTGTAACCTAATAATTTCATCTGGGCAGATTGTGGAAGGACTCGGTCGGTTGTCGGTGGTGTGATTTATTCAACTTCAAGACATATTTTAAGCATATTAAGCACTTATTCTGATATGTTAGCCAGCTAGCTGAGTTTTAATTTATTGCAAGTTAGTATTTTTAGGTCAGAAATTTCAGCAGAAAAGGTTGCATCGCTGTGATAAATATATTACTCTTCAACTTGTTGTTTGATACCAATAGGCTCGTTTCTACTTGTTAGCAACATCAAATACGTTTTATGATCAAAAGTATTGGGACACCTGACCATTCCACCAACAGGGACTTTAATATGGAGTCGGTCCCTCTTTTTCAACTTTTGCAGCTTCCACTCTTTTGGAGTTTCTGTTGGAATCTCTGCCCATTCTGTAGAGCATTTATGAGATCAGGCACTGATGTTGGACGAGAGGTCTGGCTCGCAATCTCCGTCCCAGTTCATCCCAAATGTGATGGATGCGGTTGAGGTCAGGGTACTGTGCGGGCCAGTCAAGTTCTTCCACACTGAACCCATCCAGCCATGTATTTATGGAGCTTGCTTTGTGCACTGGGGGACAGTCTTGATGGAGTAGAAAAGGTTCTTCCCCAGATTGTCTCCAAAATGTCTTGGTATGCTGAAGCATTAAGATTTCCCCCAAAACCCTGAAAAACAGGTCCCAATGCTTTTGTCCATACAATGTATGGTAGGCAGTACTGTCATGGAGCTGTGAAAAAAGGTTGAAAGGACGTGTAGGTACTTTGAAAGAAAGTTGTTCTACACTTTAATATTATAATGTCAAGTTTTGGTGGACACATTATTTTTCTTCTCTCTATGTTTTAGGAATGAATACATAACTATGATCTCAGCAATTAATGATGGTTTTATTGAATGCAAGGGGAGGAAGCAGTAGCAGAAGGAGCAGAGATGGGTAAGTATGATGTTATGTTCTTCTGTTTTGTAAGTTTACCCATAACTACATTAAGGAAAATGAATCAGCTGAGGATTGCTGGACTTTGTTGCTCAAGATTTGAGTCACCATTAAGAATTTAGGCTTGGTTAGACTGGAGAGAGTGCATTCAAGGATATGAGTTTAAACCTTGATTGTGAAATAGGGAGAACATTGTGTTTGCAGTCTATACACTATAACACACTCTATGGACAGAAATATTGGGACACATCTGTTTTTCAGCACTATGCATTTGAATGTAATGTCTTTAAAATCCCTGTTGATGTAATGATGTAATGATCAGATGTCCCAGTACTTTCGTACATTCAGTAAAGCTGTATTTGAGAGAAGATCTCTTTTCCCTTCCTCACATCACACTTAAAGAATCAGAATCAGAAAACCTTACAGATCCCGGAGGTAATTGCTTATATTATGACTGTACAGACACAAAGAGACCACAGACAAGGACAATATAAAATAAATATAAATAAGTTCAGTATACAAATGCTGGGTACAGTTAAGTAATTTAATTAATAACACAAGTGATAGTTAGGATTTTATATTTATTTAATTTGTGTGTGTGTGTGTGTGTGTGTGTGTTTAATGTATCTGTAATATTAGACAGTTGTAATAGAGACAAGGTTTGTTTGTGTGTGTGTATGTAGCTCTGGTTGTCATTGAAACACAAGTCATTTTGTCATTGTCAAATTTGAAAGCCTTTGATTTAAGCTCTTTTTATGAGGCATTTTAATAAATTCACCCATCTCGTATTTGCAGACACCACTCTGCAGCACAGCAATGTGTGCTCATGCAAATAAGCCTGAATCACTGTCCTCTAACAGCTCGTGGGTTGAAGCTGTTATCAGGTAATCCGGGGTGACTGCAATCCACAGTTCACCAAACGTAGAAAAGGTCCACTTTTGAATATTGCCCTTTGTTTCTCCAGTAATGAGATTCAGCCTGTAATCGGGATCATTGTTTCCGTGTTTGCACAGTTTAAATATGGAAAGGTTGCACTCTGTCTAAAACTAGGTCAAGATATCTTGAAGGAAGAAAAGTGTCTTGTAGTTATGTAGAACAGATTTCTCCAACTATTGCATTTTGACCTCATCACCAGTCTTGCGTACGGATCAGGTCTGTTGTGATATTACAAACTCCAGCCTTGTCTGTATGGGCAATATGTGCGTTTTTTAATGACACTGCAGAAGCAATCACAATATTGTTTTATTTTTAGTTTGTATTGTTTTAATGCTATCTGTTTTTGTTTTTTTTAGCAAAATCCCAACATAAACATTCTTTAATATCGCTTATATAATGTTTCTGTCCAGTATTTTTGATTGGTTGATCAGAGGCCCGCGTAATAATCATTTATAAAACAATTTAATTTTGTGGTCGAGTCACCCCTGTAACATATGGGGAGAGAGAGCAGTAGTTGCCTTAAGAGTCTATATGGGAGAGATTTAAATACCATTCTGAGCAGAGATATTTTTAACATGAACTTTCTTTTGGCCTTAAAACCAATGCTTGGGTCTCTCTCTCTCTCTCTCTCTGTGCAAAAGTTTGGGGTTACACCAAGTGTGGAAGAAGTATTGGCACCCCTGCGTATTTGACCATTGTAACCACCTAGAAACGCCATAGCGACTGCCTTATAACCAGCATCGGTGTCATAGCAAGTGCCCAGTCTCACACATTTTCTTGTGGAAATGCAGTTTGTTCATGTCAGAAGTCAGTTATGGGTTTAAATGACATACAGTTCTCTTTTCTTCGCAAGCCATGAGCTCTAAAATGACTTTAATAGAGTTTTTGTATATTAATTACTGAATGCTCAAAAGCTTAACTGAGCATTCTATTTAAAATTCATAGTTAAATATACATTATATATATATCTAACTTCTTGCTAACTTTCAAAGTTGTATTTGAAGGCCAAAAATCTCATTAACCTTGCCCATTAACAGAATTTCTGTAAAAGCAATGTCAATGTTATTGCACAAATGATTACAAATATACTGCCTTTTACTTGAGAAGAGGTTTTGGCCTAAAACATGTTTTAAATCCATTTATGGCTGAGATAGTGGCAGGTGTTGTAGTTTATAAGTGTGCCCAGAGAAGACTTCATATCTTAACCACTATTTGTCATTGCCAGCGTTATATATTAAACCTCATGTAGGTGGTTTTGGAGGGTAGATAAAATTGTTGTCATTTAGATTTTAAACATCATGAGCCCTGTTCAATTAATTCTACATGAATTATTTGAAAATCCTTGTCTTCCCTAGGACTGAGTTACTCATGTATTATGCCACCATGCATCAACAGGAGGGGAAAAACATTAAAATTTAATGTTTCCCCTCTACCTATCCCCATCTTTTTTTTTTTTTTAACCTGACATTATTTTGTGACGCAAAAGAAAAATTTCTTTCTCAAATCTGGAGGAGTAAACGGATTTATTTCTAACCAGAGCTGCTTCGTGATTAATAATCTTAGAGAAAGAGTTTTTTTGTGTATGGAGGTGTGCCTGTGCAGTTGATATAGTGCTGTAGACCTGCATTTAAACGTTCGTACTTGAAACTAGACGCAGATATTGTGTTTTCGAGCTATTTTGGAAAGGTGATTCATTGCCTTTCCCATCTCTTGGTGCATCTGCCTCTATGTTTGGCCAGTCTGCTAATTAAATAGGCAATGCGTGTTATTTACAGCTCAGGACTTTGCTGCAGTTTGTGTACCTCTCTCAGCTGAAAATGAATTGCCACTACTGTTCCATTAGGACCAAAGTGAGAAAAAAAATGGGTTCTAGGGCAACAGTCCCCAAGATCTTTTGCGCCACAGTCCAGCTTCATGTAAAACGTGAATGGTGCTACACCTTTAGCCATTCCCATAAATGGCTTGGTAAGACCCAGAGCATCCATCCCCATTCCATGGAATGCCTTTTTCAGCCAAATCAGATAGAAGTGCTTGTACTTCGTCAACTTCATTATTTGTTTGTATCTCTATAGTTGTTTTTTGTGCAGGGGAAAACCACTTTCCATGTTGTTATGACAACATTTTGACCAGTCAGAAAGCAGTGATTTCGTCAACTTGGCTGCGGCCCACTTTTGGCCTTGGCATCGTTCATTACTGTAACGGTATGGGCCATTTTATATGAAATGGAAACATTTATTCGAAATACAACACTGGAGTACACACTGGAGTAGCACCTGTCTTTTACCCAGTTTTTGTCTTGTAGCAGGCAACTTTGGCACAAGTGTAGTTTTAAATTCCGGCACTGCAACGGGATATTTTTGCGGATCTTGCTGGATGATGCCAAAAGCAGGCTTGTTCCTAATATTCCATGTAACCTTGAAAACATTAGTATCATGTTTTGATTGCAAAAGCAATAGGAATAGAGCTCTATCTACATTAAAGTAAAATGGCTCCTTATGAACACACCACACCATAGTTCACCGTGTGAACAAAGTGCAATTCTTTCTCTGCATTTAACCTTCATACACTTTTGTTTTCTGATGAAACTGCATTTCAGCTGCAAGACAGCTCACACAGCACAACAGCACACTATTTAATTACATGTCATGAAATTCTTTTTAAAAGAGAAGAAACTGGTAACACCGTTCTCATTCTTTGTGGTCAGACTAAAAACAGATCTCCAAATGGGGTGTAATAAGGAATTCTAAGAAGCCTGACATTTTATTTGTGACAGAATGCTTGTTACGTATTTATTCCACCTAAAATTCCTAGAACAATATGTGTTAAGATTGGAATAATAACTTCAACATGAAAGCTCTTGTAGCTGTGATATTAAGACGGAAATAAATAATTTAGCTCAGTTCTGACTGGCTGCCCTGTAGCGTTTCTTCTTTTAAAAGCTCTCTTCAAAGGCTCTTTATAACTTCATCATTAATGTTTGGATTGGACTGTTGTAGTTTGAATATACATGTAAAGAAGTTGGTTTGCTTGACCTCACAAAACCAGGAAATTCAATTTTGTTTAAATATTTGGTCCCAGCCTTTTTCATTTCAACTTTAAAATTCTTGGAATCTTACTAAATCACACCCTGATTCCTGAAAAACGAAACCTAATCCTTAGATTGAATTAAGTTTTACCAGCTTCTGTATAAAATCACAAGATTCCTTTTCACAAAGTTTTCATTGCTTCCGTATTTGAGCCCCAACCACAGCCCACAACTGCTAACACGAAATCCATCAGACTGTTATCCAGAAGAGGAGAAATGAAAGTTGGAGACCAAATTGGTTGTTGACACAAAGTCATGCTTTCTCAGTTGTTTACGCGGCTTCATTAACTCATTCGCCAAGTGAACCGGTGGGCTACCACCAATGAGAAGTGCCCGGGCAACAGTGTGTGAGGATGGTACCTGGCTCAAGGGTACCTCAGCGATGACACTAATTGTGTTGGGATTTGAATCCACAACCTTCTTATTTCAGGGGCAACACCCTAACCACCAGTCCACACAGCTGCAAAGGTAGCTTTAAAGTCCTGATAATTAATCAGTTCTTATGTTCTAAGTTAGGTTCTAACTATTGACTCATTAGTGTTTTTTAATTAGTCCAATCAAATGTTGCCCTGTTGGGATTTTTAATGTTTCCCCGGTTAGCTTGTACAGACATGAAAACCTTTGAAAAGTATTGGGATAAAGTAATTTGTTTTTCCAGGCCTGCAAAAGTTTAGGAAGAAGATAATGGCTGAAAAGTCTGAGTACCTGATATGTAACTGGCATAACCAGGTCTTTTTTAGACCACGTAAAATGGCAAGTGGCTTCCAGAACAGTTGGTTATTGAGTATGATGTTAGGCCAGGTATCCAGCCGGTGTTGTGTTTTGACATGAGACAACCTGAGTTGACACGCCAGCTTATCTGTCCAAAGCATATACCGAGCTCTATTTATTATCCAAAGATCATACAAGCTGCTTAACAGGATATCAGTATAAAAGTACATAATGAAGAAAAAAAGCAGTAAAATGACCCTGGTAGAATAAAAGCAATATTTAAAGTGTAATCAAATATAAAGAAAGCCATATAAAAGCCTACTAATACCATAAACTACAGAATGTTAACTAATTTGACCGCTCTTCTCTGTAATGTTATTCTTCAACAAAGCCAACGCATATGCTAAATGCTGGACCTGGGACCTTTCTTTCAGGTCGGGGAATTCTTCAACATTTTATTACGGCCACCCATAAGACAATATTTCTGCTTTTTTGTTTGTTTGTTTGTTTGTTTTGTTTACTAGGTAGTGTGCAGTCTTGGAGCATGTTCACCCTTAGAATCCAGTAGTTGTTTTGATTTTGTTGATAAAGTTGTTTTGCATTTATTTTAAATTACTTTAGTGAATTACTTTTTATATCAAAAATCAAGTGTTCTTGTCTCTTTGTTACTGTGTGCAGTCGTGAAATACGCTGCTTCCCCTGAGGTCAGGCAAGTTTTCTGACTCTGATTTGTCACAGGAATGTGGTGTTGGGATTTTAAGTCCAGTGCTCTTGAAGGCCTTTGTGGATTGTATCAGGTGTGATGGATTAGGGCTGGAAATAAGCTTCACCTTAAACTGTCCTTTTAGAGAACTGTGTACTTCCAGCTGACACTAGACTGGGATTTATTGTTGTGTTTCTTCACAGTTATGCTGCAGATGAATTGAAGCTGGCCTTGCTCCACCACTGACGCCAGTATGAGTGAGGTCCAGGCCACTGTGGAGTTCTCCGTAGAGCTCCACAAGTTCTACAATGTAGATCTATTCCAGAGATGG
>JBBMFX010565381.1:0-15349 GCA_037832545.1 Rhabdalestes septentrionalis
TACCTGGATGAGATTCTCATTTATTCGAGGACAGAGGACGAACATCACCAGCAGGTCCGAGCAGTTTGAAATAGGTTGCTGACCCACGACTGTACTGCAAGATGGAGAAATGCGCTTTCCACCTGTGCTCCACCACGTTTCTGGGATTTGTAATCTCCCCTCAGGGTGTGGCCATGGAGCCCCAGAAGTCGAGTGCTGTGCGTAGTTGGCCCCTACCCACAACGCTTAAACAGCTTTAGCGTTTTCTGGGGTTTGCTAACTTCTACCGACGCTTTATCCGGGGCTTCAGTCTAGTCGCAGCACCTCTTACTGCTCTCACCTGACCTACCAAGACCACATTCAGTCTCACTCCAGAAGCAACCACCGCCTTTCACCACCTGTGTCACCTCTTCACCACTGCACCTATACTTCTCCACCTGGACATTGCCAACCCGTTCATTGTGGAAGTGGACGCCTCCGATGTGGGTGTCCTCTCCTTCCTCTCCCGGTCCCCCGACGTCCTTGGTCACACATCGCACTGGACTTTATAACAGGTCTACCAGAATCCGACAACAAGACCGTCATCCTCACCATAGTAGACCGGTTCTCCAAGACCGTGCACCTGGTTGCTCCGTCGGGGCTCCCCTCTGCAAAAACTACCGCCCAACTTGTCATCGAACACGTAGTCCGATTGCATGGGTTCCCCAAGGACATTGTCTCGGACAGAAGGCCCCAGTTCGTGGCCAGGTTCTGGAAGGCCTTCTGCCATCTGATCGAGGTCTCCTGCAGCCTCTCCTTGGGTTACCATCCTCAGACCAACGGTCAGACGGAGCGGACCAACCAACAACTGGAGCGCTTCCTTCGATGCTTCGTCGTGGATCGTCAGCGCTCCTGGGCCCGCTACCACATAATCTGCTCACATCATCAGCAAAGGGGATGAGCCCATTCGAGGTTTGCCAAGGTTTCCAGCCAAACATGTTTGAACATCAGGAACCGGAGGCTGATGTGCCCTCGGGCCAACAGTTGGTCCGCAGGTGTCAGCGGGGTTGGGAGAGCGCTCGTCATGCCATCCAGAGAGCCAACCAACGCTACACTGCACAGCACCTCCGCCCACACCCACTGGGACGATTGTTCCATGTTGGTGACAGGGTTTACCTCTCAACACAGAACCTTCGCCTTCACACCGAATCACGCAAGCTTTCCCCCAGATACATTGGACCGTACCAGAATACCCACAGGATCAACACTGTCACCTTTCGGCTTCAGCTGCCTGCCTCTCTCCGGATTCACCCTGTGTTCCACCAGTCTCAGTTCAAACCCTTCGTCATGTCACCCCTGGCCCCTGCTCCCCCGGATCCTCCTCCGCCTCGGGATGGTGGTCCTGTTTATACCGTCCGGCGGATCCTTGACTCGCGTCAGCACGGCCGTGGTCTCCAGTATCTCGTCGACTGGGAGGGCTATGGTCCGGAGGAGCGGTCTCGGGTTCCTGGGCGGTTCATCCTGGACCCAGCACTGATACAGGACTACCGTCGTCGGCTATCCTCCCAACCGGGTCCGTCTGGTGTCGGTCCTGGAGGGGGGGGGGGTACTGTCACATGCACGACTATGTGACATGTCAAGGTCAAGGGGAACATACGTGTCACGGTATATAAACAGGAAGTGGGAGCTTCCTCACCGCTCTGACATTGAGTCTCATCGCCCAAATCTGAAGGACTCGTCTTTCGTGAGTACTCTCTCCTTTTTGGTTGTGCATGAATGTGAATGTTAGTTCCTGGTGGGAACTTACCTCTGTATTTTGAGCGTTCACAGAATAAATCGCGTGATTCTCCTGCTCTCTCGCTTCTCTCTGCATCTGAGCACACCCATGACTGCCATTACAATTGGTTTATTCTGCGTGATAGTGCCGCGCTCCAGTCCCTAGTGGTACATGACTGGCATTACAAATTATTTTACATTGCGTGACACAGAATATTCCGTGACACATAGCAAAGGGTATAAAACGCCTTTATGCTATATTAGTTATTACACCATGATTTGGTTTATACAACAATGGGTGCAAGACAAATTTTGTGTCGCTCTTTATAATTCAATTCTCTCTAGTTCTGTCTTTTTGTTAAAATTATATGAGAGTAATTTTACCAAATAACATGAAAGGAAATGAGTTATTTACAGTTCTCTAAAAAATAATGAATGGTATTTAGTTATCATTTTACCAGACTGGTATTTGAGAGAAGATTCAGAAAGAAAGGTTTTGTGCAATATACTGCTTTTGGACTATTGAACAACATGAAATCTGTTCTTGGTGTGTGTCTTTCATGCTTTGCAAGGATTAGGTTAATAAAATTGTGTTCAAAATGTATTTTTATTTGAAAACAAATGTTAAATAATAATAACACAAATGCATTTACAAAGTTATACAAAAAATTAAAATAACAATAATAAGGTTTTATTTCAAAGCTACAATTTCTGTTAAAAATGTTTACAGTATATATATATTTCCAGAGGCAAGTGACATTTCTCCTTTGTATCTGGATATTCATCAGAATGACCATCAGAATTTTGATGGTGACCTAAATAATATAACATATAAACACTGCACCCTTTGCCATTCACAAATTTTGACATTTAATATGACAGTGAGTTCTTACAGCATGTGTACAACATCATGACATCAAACATGAAGTCCAGCATTTCCTCAGTCTGCTTCAGGACTTTCTGTATTTTCTCAGCAAGTTAACTTGTCTAGATAGCAGATAATGTGAAAAAATGAAGTAGATGGACAGAAGGTCATCAGTTCTGTTTCTGCTGTGAGTTGTTTCTACACTGATAGGTTAAATGCAAAGGTAACATTTTGCTTTGTGTTGCACCGGGGAGTGTTCACAAATACTACATTCACAGCAGTTTATTATCCATCCATCCATCCATCGTCTACCCCTTTATCCCGCACTTCGTGGGCACATCGCAGGGCAACACTCACACACATTCACACTCACACCTAAATTTCTTATATTAATATAAAACATTCAATTAACAACTTACATCAGCTTCTCTGAAAAACAAAGATTTGGGTTTCGTTAGTGATTTCAATCTAGGGATGGACTCTGGGTGCTTCCAATGATATAATCTGTGTGATCGCTTCTTTTCAGACATGAGTTCCTCATATAACTCCTATATTACAAATAATTTGTATTGACATTCATGTACCACTAGGTGCTGTAGCACAGCACAGTCACCCAAAATAAACCAATTTTAATGACAGTCATCTACCACTGCCTATAAACCATGGGCTTGGATCCTACCCTCAGCACCACCACTGGGTTCCTGAGCAAGACCCTTAACTCCAAGTTGCTTTAGGGAGACTGTCCCCTGTAGTTAGGGATCGGATGTCGCTTTGGATAAAGGTGTCTGCTAAATGCTGTAAATGTACTGTACAGTTTGCACTGAAATCCTGCAGTGCTAGAATGTAATTACTGATATTACCACTATATAGACTGTAATTAATGCACGTGTTATCTTTGGTATGTGCTGCCTTTTTTATTGCCATAAGCAGTTTAATACAGTAATAAATTCATTAAATTTAGAGTAATAAAATACAGGGCTATAAAAGAACAAAACGAGAAGCAACAAGGAGAAATAAATAGCTATCTCAGATTGGCTACTTTCAAAGCTCCCAACTTTGTGTACAGAAGTATTTCACAGTCCCATGTCTTTTAGTGCGTAGTGCATTCACCAGCCAAGCACTTATAATGACCAGAAAACACAGTGTGCGGCAATGCACATTATGTGCACTAAACCGATACCATTTTGACAATGTAGTGGAAAGGGAGTGTGCACGATTTCAGACACACTCTTTAGGTTTCTCTCCACAGTGCCAAACTATTTTTTGTTATTTTTATTTGGAAATTTAGCAGAATTTTCATTAATATTTATGTAAAAATTAAATCATATTTTGTCAAATTTAGCACATTTATATGTTGCCTCGTCTGCCACGCCCCCTCCACCTCATGCAGGGTTTATGTTAGGGCATGGTATGGCAAGCTGTTTCAACATGTAATAGCCAGGGGTATTGTACGTCACAAATCTGTAATGAACATTACAGATATCTGAAATAAAAATTTTACTTGAAAAAAATTGTTTCAGATATCTTCAATACAGTTGTTACTAGAGATAATTCTCATTTCAGATATCAAAAACATAGAGTCTTCACATAGCTATAATGTAATTATGACTAGTAACAACTGTATTGAAGATATCTGAAATGAAAATTTCTCCTAATAAGAATTGTATTTCAGATATCTGTAATGTTCATTGTAGATAGGAAGAATGTTGTTTTGTATATTTAAAGGTGAAAACCCAATGGACACAAATGGGGGAAAGTAACATCATCTGTACTAGGAAGAATGAGGCTTGATATATCTCTTACGTAGATTGTTTTGGATATCTGTACTGGTCATTTTGACTGGAAAGAACAGAATTACGAATATATTAAATGTTAAATGTTAAAACGGTTACACCGGTTTGCCATAGGTGTGGTGCTTAGCAACCCAGCACATGGCTGAGGGGGAATCACAAAAGCAAAAAAAACAGTTCAGTTTACTCCTATAGTGTTAGAATGTAAATACCGGATTATATAATTATATAATTATAGGATTATAATCGGTGTGACGGCTGCACCGTCACGTCTGTGTCTGTTCCCTTTCCTGATCCCTTTTTTCCCAATTGTCCTTTTATTTTTGTCCACCCGGTTTAGGTATCCAGTGTCTACCCTTGATTTGTAACGCGTCCCTGTTTGTCCTGAAACACCTGCCCCTCGTTTCTCTTAGTTTGAGCTGTATCTCGTTTGTCTTTGTTATTTGAACCTCAGCGATCCCTAGGATCACTGAGGCTTCATTTGTTACATTTCCATGTCTTGTCTGTTTGTTGTGTGTGTATGTGTTCTGGTCTGTCTCTGTCTGGTTTTGTTTCATGTCTGTTCTTATCTGCCTTGTGTTCTAGGTCTGAGCTCCAGCCCTGGTCTGTCTGTCCCTGGTCCATCTGTCTCTGGTCTGTCTGTTCCTGATCCCCGCGTGGTGCTCGGTCGGCGTCTGTCCTTACGGATTCTGTCCCCCCCTCTGTCTGTCTGATTTTTAAATGTTCGCGGGGGCGCGTGGTCGGCGCCGATCCTGGTTTTACCCCTCGATGGCCCGAGAAGTTGCAAGGCTCCTCCTCGAGGTTTCCGAGGGAGCTCCCGCGGGTCCTCCTGACTCGGGGCTCACCACCAGTCCCTTGGGGTCCGGAGGAGTAACCCTCCTTTCTGGCGTTCACCCCGAGGAAGAATCTCGAGTCCGCCGGACTCGGGGTTAATGCCTCGACGGCCTGTCGGAGAGTATTGTCTCTCACAGGCATTCCGTATACCACAGGCGTGTCTGTATACCCTTTCCTGGTTAGTAATTATGGTCACTTGGAGTGGAGCTCGGGCTTCGGACACATGGCAGGTAAGTATTCTGGTTTCTTTGTCTGGTCTCCCAGTCTGCCTGTGTCCTGTTTGTCTGTCTAGGGTCCGTGCCTCTCCTTTCCCCTCTCCCCTCCCTTGTTCTATCTGGTTCTTAAATGTTCACGGTGGCGCGCGGTCGGCGCCGATCCTGTTGCCGAGGAAGAACCTCGAGTCCTCCTGACTCAGGGTTTACCACCAGTCCCTTGGGGACCGGAGGAGTAATCTCCTTTCCGGCGTTCTCGCCCTCCATTCCTGTTCCTGGTTTCTGTGTATCTGTCTCTTGTCCTGGTCCCCTGTTAATGATAATGAGTGGCACAGATCTCTTGTGTATTGTCCCTGTCTCGTCTTTGGTGATTGTGTGTTGCCCGTGTCCCTCTTTTCCCTCTCTGTGTTCGCTGCTCTCTGAGGCCTGAGGCTTTCTGAGAGTGTCTGGCTTATGATGAGAGTAGGGTCCTGTATCCCTCCCTATCCTTTCCTGTTCAGGTTATTGTAGTCCTGAGTCCTGGTTCCTGATGTTGGTCTGTCTGCGTTTCTCGTAAAGGAGTTCAGACTGCATTGTGTCCTGTTTTGTCTCTGTGTGTATTCAGGCTTCTTTCATTGTTTCATGTAATCCTGTCCTGGCTCCTGGTTGTCTGTCTGTCTGTCTGGTTTCATGTTTCGTGTTATCCTGTTCTGGTTCCCGGTTGTCTGTCTGTCTGGTTTCAGTGTGTCTTGTTATCCTGTCCAGGTTCCTGGTTGTCTGTCTGTCTGGTTTCATGATTCACGTGTATTGTTTTGTTCTTGTCATTTCAGGTTTGTGTTCCTCCGGTTTTGTTTCCTGTTCCCCTGTGTCTGTCCTGGTCTCCCTCGCCAAAGCCTCGTGCAGTCGTGCACTCAGTGCAGAGAGGAGCCAGTGCCTTCCGTGTCTGTTTTTGGTTGTTTGTTTGAGGAACACAAGCTTGGTCTATTTTGTATGTTTTTGGGCCCTGTGTTGTGTTTAATTATGTTTGTTCTGTTTCCTGTCTTAGACCCGTGTTCCTCCTGTGTTTCTGTATTACTGGCCGTAGTGCCAGTGTTCCCTGTCCTCGTCTGGAGGGCCCTGGCAGCCTGGATGTCCTCAAGCCGGGGCTGCTGTTTTATATTCTGTTGTTCGTTTGAGGAGCACAGGTCCCAATGTCTGTGGTTCTGCCTGTTCGTCTGTGTCTTATTTTATTCTGAGTTGATTATGCATTCTCGGTTTGAGTTCAAGCATGTGTTTTTGTGTGTTTTATGTTATCATTAAAGAGTCTGTTCCCATATACTGAGGTGTCCACCCCCTTTCCCTTCTATTTAGTCTATTTAGTTCATTTTAAACTCAGATTAATACATTGCATTTAAAATACGAAGGCAAAGATGTATTATTATTATTATTATTATTATTTTTTTTTTTTCCTTTTTATTTCTTTTTTTTATTGTTACCCGTACTTAATAGACTTTGCTAAGTAGCAATATTCATGTTCTTTTCATATTCAGACACCGAGCAAATTGTTCTAACACTAGAACCACCAAGGGGTCATTTTATATATCACTATAGTAATGTTAATGTATTTCTGTGTGTTTGCTGAATCGTTGCTATATATCTCCTCATGGAAGCCTAGTATTACAATGTAATTCTCATCAAATACCTTTTTTACCTTGTTCATCTAATTCAACACTTCATTAGGTTCAATCAGGTGTGCTGCTGTTGGAATTTCAGAAATCATGGTAAAATACTTTTTTAAAGATGAAAACAAATCTTGATATTATTTAATGCTTGTTAGTGTGTCAGCTGTTTACTGCTCAGATAAATTGCTTTAAATGGTTTGCACAAGAGTCTTTGCATAAAACCGGATGTATGGGCATATAATACAAATGTCATAAGTAGCAGATTATTGTATATATATGAATATCACAACCAACAAAGCACATTGGCACTGAGCTTAATTGTCGCTTCACTACATTAATGAAGTTGCACCTCAAATGACTAGAGGCTGAGCCACTCATGTTTGGGGTATTAGTTTTTCTGGGATTGGAAAAAGATACCGAGTGATCTTTTCTTGCAAATTCAGGGTTACTTGGGGAAATGTTTCGAAGAGAGTGATTAATTTATTAATAACTTTTTTTCCATTAGTAGACAAAACACTTGTTATGCAGCGGGAGTGTATGGCAATTTCATACCTGAATTCGAAAGTGTTACTATACCCATATACCCATTAATACAGTTAATTCTATTCTTAAAGTTGCTGTAGCGCCCTCTGCCAGCCACACAGTGTCAAGTAGGTCATGATTCTAGTTTTGATTTTGTCAGTTCTAGTGCTCAGGTAGAAGCTGATACTGACTTGTTTCATTCATTCCATTATAAGAACTTCATGGCAGGTTAAACAGGCTTGTACTCATTTATTTTCTTGTGCTTAAATTTATTATATGCTGTTGGTTCAGCCTTTGGACTGCCTTGCTGCTACACAGATCTTAATTCTCTAGGTGTTTTTTAACTCCTCAAATGAGGGTATGCCAAGAAGGAAACAGTTTAAGAAATATACTCAGAGACAATTTGTGTGAACCTGCGACAGTTTCTCCTTTTGCAGAAGTTAGGACTCGCATTACACTGGTGCTAAGACAGATGTTTGTTAGCACCAACACCGTCAGGAGTAGTAGGGTACTCTTAAAAATAATGGTCTATTTTTTGGTATAAAACCATCAAACTACTCATTCGCATCTTATTTATCAGAATGGTTCTTAAAAGAAACAACCACTTTATGTTTATGTAGAAAAGCCAAAAGTAGCTCTTCTGTCAGACACTTTTTGGTGTATTTACTTTTAAAAATGTGAAATATCATTTAATTGCATTTGAACTAGTAGCGTGCTTCAGGACACATTTTTTAGCTTTTGAGTATCCCTTACCCCTGGTCATCACTAGCTTTACACAATTCTTCTAAATCATGGTTTCATAGGCTTCATGTAATCAGAAGTTGATCTGTGACAGCTGTGACTATCCAATGGCCTTATGTATTTGTGTGTGGGGTAGTTGTTTTGTAGAATACCAGTAATAAATATGGAAAACTTGTCTTTGATTTTTACAAAGACAACCTATTTCACAGTTTACATATTATTAAAGGTAGATACATATAATATAATTTGATTTTATGAAATTGCTATTGCTCTAAAATGAAAAATACAGCAAAATATACATAAACCCTCTATTTGAAACCCAAATTACAAAGTAGCTTCTGTCCTATTCTGTGTACATGTTCAGCTGTTAGAAAAGAAAATCAAAATAAAGTACACATCCTCTACAAGGAAAACACTTAAATGATTTGAATTCTAAATTTCAATGAATTTTCTACTTATCACACCCTGGATAAGTAAAGATGGCTACACAGACATCAATCTCTGTAGTGTTTTGCCTCAGTTATAGGTGAGTTAAAGAAGAGGCTGTAAGAAAAGAAAAATGGTTGGTAATGCACTACTAAAAAAGCATGTAGGAAGAGAGCCTGATGTCCTTTAAATCAAATCTTGAGAAGAGATGTTTGCCTCATGTCTGTTAGTGTGTTGCATGTCTGGGTTTAATTGCAAAACAACAGAGAGAGGTTGGAGACCTCTTAATGCTGACTTTGTTAAAATAATACCAAGACCAAGGTAATGAGCTTTACACTCCCTTTACTGCTGAGCACATACCCCCTTTCACACACACACACACACACACACACACACACACACACACACACACACACACACAAACACACACATACAGCAAACCCACGCAACCCAGACAAGAATGCACAAATACTTACTGTAACACAATGTTGAGACATGGGTTTCTGGGATAACTATGTGTAATAATATCACCCCTGGCCAAAAAAACTATATTTCCAAAATTATAATTTCAATACTCTTTCTACTACAGTCATTTGGCAGATGTTTTTTTTCCAAGTGACAAAAAATGTCAGGACACAATCAAGCATCAGGACAGTGTGAGAACCAGAGGCAAATACGAAGTGCTACATTTAAGTTAATGTATTGTAAGAAGATATAGTGCAATCTTAAATTGAAGTTATGATTAATAGAGAGTTTGGCTGGGATAACCAGAAGTTCTGTCTCTGCAAGATTAAGCTGATAGGTGGTGATCCTTCATCCATGATGATACTTTATGTCTGATATATACGCCGAGATGGATTCAACAGGCGTGTACCTTCACTCAGCCTAATCATGACATAGCTGTGTCATATGGCAGTATCAGAACCACCACCAGATCACCTTCCTGCACATGCAACGCAATGCCAACCTGTTCATTTATTTTTGGAGTCAGAGCATGAAGGCTACCACCATCCTGATCACCAGCGTAAAAAGTTCATTGTAATAACTTTCTTTGGACTTTGCCTAAGGTAAGTAGCATAGACTACATGGCAGGTTACATTAAGAATTTAAACTACACTAAAATATTTGTACTGTACAGTTCAGTTAACTCCTGCAGTGCTAGAATGTAAATTACGATATTACAGACAGTATTGTAATTAATGCATTTTCTTTGGTATATCCTCTCGTTTTTCTTTGGTATAAACTCATATAAAATAGTTTTTAAAAATCCCACTCGTGGGACTAATAAAGGTTTATCTTACCTTATCTTATCTCTGTGCAGCTGGTGAAGAAAATCCAGGCTGATTTTTAGTCCCAGTCCGCCCCTGCCAGAGTACAGCAATATTTAACCACCCAAAAACATGCTTTCTTTGTGTTCCCCTAATAGTATAAAAACATAATGCAGTTATATTTATAATCGAAATGTTTTTTGAATTTACATTAATATTTGTGTTACAAAATTAGGTCAAACAAAATATTTTTCATAATAATTTAGCATGACGAATTATATATTGGCACGAAAAAGCAAAATAATTTTCAGCAACAATTATTAATTCAGTTCTAAGAAAAAAATTTCATTTCATTTTAAACTCAATACATTACCCTTCACGAAAATATAAAAGTCAACCGGTATACAAGCTGGATTTTTACACTGAACTGCTGTCTCCCACAATTAATTCATATAAGCATGTTTTCTATGGCATGCGCTGCCATTTTCTTTGGTACAGGCAGGTAAATACAGTAATAATTTCATGTAATTTTTAATAATAAAAATACATTAAACTGTAGGAGTAATCCCCAATATTTTTGACAGTAATTTTACAATAATTTACTGTTCATCAGTGGCATTTCTTTAGGAAACTTTAGGTGGAGTCATCTTCAAGATTCAAGATCCAAGATTCTTTATTTGTACAACATGCAGTGAAATGTGTCATGAACTGCTTGCTTTGAGGGTACAGACATTTATAGACAATTAAATATTTGAATATAATTGAATATAATGATTGAATATAAATTTAAAAAAAATAATATACAATGAACTAGTTCAGAGGAAATCCTGTGTCCTGTTTATATACCTTGTGGTCTGAGGGTGATACCCGGATGACAGGCTGCATGAGACCTCGATCCGATGGCAGAAGGCCTTCCAGAACCGTGAACTGGGGCCCTCTGTCCAAGACCATGTCCTTGGGGAACCCATGCAGACTGACTACTTGCTCGATGACTAATTCACTATTTGGCAGAGGGGAGCCCTGTGACTGCGACCAGGTGCATGGCTTTGGAGAACTGATCCACAATGGTAAGGATGTTGTTTTTTCCTTCGGAGTCCGACAGTCCAGTGATGAAATCCAGCACAATGTGTGACCAGGGACGACGAGGAACTGGGAATGGTTGGAGAGGCCCTGGAGTGGGCTGGTTGGAGTCTTTAGACCTGGCACACACCGAGCACACCTGGACGAATTTGGTGACATCAGCGCACATAATGGACCACCAGAATGCTCTTTGTAGCGTTAGGGTCCGATTAACATCCAGGTGACCTGCCACCATGGATGAGTGGCCACACTGGAGAACTTCAGTCCGAAGGGGTGTAGGCACAATTAGTTGTCCCGGAGGAGTGACTGCCGGTGGAGGCTCCAAGGTCTGCCCCTGGCACACTCGAACTTCCAGCTCCCACTGGAGATGTGAAACAACTATATCCAATGGAATGATAGGCGCCGAGTCCATTCGGGGCATGTCTGGTTGGTAGGTGCAAGATGGTAGAGCGTTCTTCGACCCTGGAGGATAGGAGATGATGAAATGGAACTGCTCGAAGAACAGGGTCCACCGCTCCTGTCGGGGGTTCAGCTGTTTCACCTGCTGGGTGCCAATTTTGGTGGTCGGTCCAGACAGTGGAAGGGTCATGGCCGCCCTGGAGCCAATGACACCATTCCTCCAGAGCCCACTTGATAGCCAACAGTCCACTAACCCGTATCGCTGTTATGTGGGGTTAAAAATTCTGGAGAAGAAACTGTATGGATGCAGTTTGTGGTCTGGACCTCGTTGGGAGAGAACGGCTCCTACTCCAACATTGGAGGTGTCCACTTCCACAACGAATGGCTTGGTAATGTCCAGATGGATGAGGATGGGTGCAGAGATGGTGAAAGGCGTCAATGGCGGCAGGAGTGAGTTGAAAAGTGTTTTTTGTGGGTTTGGTGAGAACAGTCAGCAGTGCTGTGACTGAACTGAAGAAGTTAGCAAACCCCAGAAACCACTGGAGCTGTTTAAGCGTGGTGGGTAGAGGCCAGTTACGCACAGCAGCCAACTTCTGAGGCTCCATGGCCACACCCTGAAGAGAGATGACGAACCCCAGAAACGTGGTGGAGCGCTGGTGGAAAGCGCATTTTTCCAACTTGCAGAACAGTCGGTGGGCCAACAAACTCTTTAATACTGCTTGGAGGTGTTGGAGATGTTCTTCTTCCATCTTTAAATAAATCAAGATGTTGTCAAGGTAGGCGAAGACCCAGCGACCAAGCATGTCCTGGAACACGGCGTTGATTTTGAAAAGCTGCCAGACTATTACATTTACAATTACAGCATTTAGCAGACGCCCTTATCCAAAGCCACTGCCATTACCTAACTAAAGGGGACAGTCTCCCTGGAGCAACCTGGGGTTAAGGGTCTTGCTAAGGAACACAGTGGGGGTGCTGGAGGCAGGATTCAAACCCATGGTCCAGATGTAAGTATCCTACCCACTGAGCTACCTCCAAATGGCACACAAGCCGTACGGCATAACCAGTGTCTCGTAGTGGCCGGTGGGAGTTATGAAGGCTGTATTTCACCCATCGCCCTCCCTGATGTAGACGAGATTGTATGAGTTCAGAAAATCCAGTTTTGTAAAGATCCCCGCACCAGAGAGAGCATCCAGCCTGCTGGTCATTTTAATCCGGCCCACTGAGGATTGGTATCTCAGCCAGGCTGTGATAACGAATCTTAATCTAAAAACGTATTTTTACAGGATTATTTTCCTCTTTGACCTAAACCATATTTAATACATTAACATTAATATTTACTGAATATTCTTATACTTCTGATTATCAGTATAAAGTTATCAAAGTTAGTGCTGTTAATCAATCTAATTAATTGCATTTAATGGTACATACATACAGACGTTACAAGAAGCAGTTTTTTTTTACCATTTATTATTGAATACAAGCCTATAACTTAGGCTACAATGGTCATGACATGTTTATCACTGACTGAACCAAACCTATGAATTAGGTTACAGTGTATATGACAGTTGTAAGTTTTGATACACTATGTCTCCCAGCTCTCTCTCACACACTCCGGCCACAGCACTGAGACTCTCTGGAGGTCTGGACAACTACTTCCAGCACAATTCTCCCTCTAGCTTGACCAGCAACTCTTCTACAGACACTACGACCAGGTTCACTACTTCCACACACTTTCCCAATTGGCAAAGTGTTGAAATAAACATGGGTTTGTGCTTCGTGTTCACTCTCTCCTTGCATGGCCATGCAGCTGCGCTCCAAAGTTTAACCGGGAGACGGGCGAGCATCTTTTCCAAATGACAAATATTCCCCTTCAGAGTCAGAATCGGCAAAAAACATTCACAAGACATCATTTATTAGCCATTTTGGCGTTTTTTTCTTCCAAATCTCACTGAACTGAACTTCGCTTTCTGGCCGCTCACACAGCAGTGATCTGAGACTCGGTTCTCCTGCTGTCACTTGAAACTTTGAATGAGAAGATGTTGTAAAGCGTTAAAAATATTAACGTTATTTTTTCGGTGATTAATTAATCGAATTAACGCATTAAATTCCCAGCCCTAATCTAAATATAATATGTACTGCTTTTTACAGTTGTTGAAAATTAAAATTAAGCAAAATTAATATTAAGAAATCATTGGTTCGGCCCTCCAACACAGTTCAGATTTTTCATGTGGCTCTCTGTAGAAAATAATTGCCCAGCCTTGGTGTACAATGTGAATTAATAGATCGGCACTGCTATGGGGGGAGTGGGGACTATTGGGGGTCTGGGGGCATTTTCTGATTCAGTACTCTGATGGCCTGAGGATAGAAGCTCCTCTTGAGCCTCTCTGTTCAGGCCCTGATGGTGTGGAACCTTCTGTCTGATTGCAGAAACTGGTGGGAAGAGTCCTTTAGTGTCCAAACTGCTCTGCACCAACATCTCCGCACGGATCTTGAACACAGCTATTCCCCATACCAAGATGTGATGTTCTGTGTGAGGATGCTCTCCACAGGGCCTGAATAGAAAGTCATGAGGTCATTGAAGAGTCCCCAAACTTCCTCAGTTTTCTGAGATGGTACAGGCCCAACCTAGTCTTTTTGTTAGGACCTGAATATGAGCAGTCCATGTCAGGACTGAGGAGATGTGGACACAGAGAGATGGCACTGTTGCCATTTTAAAGATGGCACCACTGGAGTTCCGTTGATGACAAGGGGCTCGTTGTCTGGCAGTTGTCTCCTTCTGAAGTCCACCACCAACTCCTTGGTCTTGGTGATGTTTAGCTGGAGGTGGTTGTCCTTACACCCTGATGCCAGGTTCTTTACCTCGTCCACATTGGCTGTCTCATCATTGTAGATGGTGAGGCCCAACATCACTGTGTCATCAGCAAACTTCACAATCGTGTTAGAGCCATTAGTGGGCACACAGTCAGAGGTGTAGAGGGAGTACAGCAGTGGAGAGAGTACACACCCCTGTGGTGCTCCAATATTAGTGATGATGCTATCAGAGACACACCTACCTACCCTCACCACCTGAGATGCACCCATGAGGAAGTCCAGCACACATGCACACACACGGTCCTAGGTCCCTAAGCTTCATTTACAGTCACCTGGCACTATCGTGTTGAATGCTGAACTGTATTCTACAAAACAGCAGTCACATATTTACCCTGAGTGTGTCTGAAACCGCGCACTTGGCTCAGTGCACTGCAATGTAGGCATAGTGCACACTGCGCACATCCTCCTTTAGTGCACACTGCCGTGGGTTAGTGCGTTCCGAAACCGCGCACTTGACGTTGTGCACTAAGTGAAAGTGATGCACTAACATGTGGTCACTATTCTCCAGCGCGCTATTCTCCAAAAATATTCGCCGGTTTCTCTCAAAATGAATTTTCTTGCCCTAATTTTTGCACTTGTTTACCCCCTTTTACACCCCACCTGGAAACTTATTCGCATCCAATGCCGATGCAGGATCCTGCACAGACTTGTTAAACATGAGATGGTAGATAATCTGTTTTTATTTTGTATGAATCCCTTACAGGTGCCTAATGGAAGCGACGCGCCAGTATTGTGTTTACCTTCTCAGGAGTGTCTGTCCAAAGTAGTTCTTTGCACAAATTAAATGCATTTTATTGCCTGTATTTGTATACCACAGTGTATTACCTCACATTATACAGTTTACAACAATTAAAAGCACCATCAGCATACAAATTCACATGTCTCTGCAGGTCTCCCCCATACACATTAGTATAAAGTGCAATTCACAACACTGGTAAAACTGCTTTTAATATGCAGAAATATCTTC
>JBBMFX010565408.1:0-15348 GCA_037832545.1 Rhabdalestes septentrionalis
GCCCTGGCTTGCCTGCCTTTCTCTCTCATAATGTGCACAAAGAGCAACAGGGAACTCATGTTCCAGCCTGTGAGGCCGATCGCAGCGTTTCAGGCCGATAACATAAGCTGCACAGAGCAGAGCTGCTCCAGCAGACGGTTAACAGAAACACTTCGGAACACTTTGTGCTCCTCAGGCAATAGTACAGTCTTTCACTCGGCCTACCTCATCATACGCTAGTCATAGATCTCTGCTTCACTCCTCTAGACCATATTCAGCCTCTCTGAATGCACATAGCATTAGCCAAGAAACATTCATTCTGACCAGAGGTGGACAGTAACGAAATACATTTACATGAGTACTGTACTGAAGTACAGTTTTAGTATCTGTACTTTACTTGGTTCATCTTTCAATAACTTTCACTTCACTACATTTGAAAGACAAAACCGTACTTTTCACTTCACTACGTTTCAGTCAAGGTTCTCGTTACTCGTTCCCTTCGGTTCTGAAAGTGGTTGTCGTCTTACTTTTCTAAAATGTGATTGGTTTAGTGGCAGATGGCACCCTATCAGAATTCACCAGTAGTGCTACGACACATCTGTATGCTGTAAATCTTCAATGGCAGGATTTCTAAACACAGTCGAAAGAATGGACGGATACAGAGACAGAGACTCTTCATGCCCGCATCCACGGCCATATTTAGAGTCGATGTAAAAAAGACATTTTAAGTGTGTGGCATTCCACTTTAGCAGGCTTCACCTATGGAAGGGCAGGACTTATGAATGGCTTTGACAAATGGATCCTGTTTAATCTGTTTCTTTTTACAATCTGGTGCTCTGCAAAGTTCCAAATACGTTGAGATAAGATCACCAACTTCCACCAAGCACAAATCCCATGTCAGAGTTTTGGCTGTAAGTGGAGGGACAAACCCCACAGCATTCTATAATGACAGGGTTTCCGGAGATGAGAGAGGTGGGCTAGGTCTAGGCCGAGGTGGCCAGCACTACGCACCATCTGTGCAGATGGAATCTGAGGCATTCGCCTGCACAGTCACCACGCGTTCACCCGAGAGTGGGCATCAGAGCCAGGGAAGGAGAGATACATGCAATTCTGCAGAATCCATGAGGGTGGGAGGTGAGCTTTCGTGCTTTGGCAACCAGCAACAGGCCTACACTGTATCTCAGTGTTAGAGCTGGGAATTTAGTTTGAGAATGTGACACAGCCATTACAAAAAAGTTGGAAGGAAAATGTTTGCATGTCTTTAGGATAAGCCCAATCGTTTGTTTCTTTATCAACATCACAACCATGAATAAATTGGTAATTATATAAGATACATTCATTCTCATGGCAGACTGATCTATAGTAAAATATATGGATAACTAGTATGTTTGGTGTTCAGCTGTGGTCACCAATGAAGTGAATTAGAAGCAAAGCAAATATTACCAATGTCCCAATGTTTTTACACTGCTGTATGATGGACCACTCATTCAGAGGTTAACACAACAATGCTCATCATTCATGTTAGTGTATGGTCGCTGGAAAAATACAAGGTGAACTCTATGGTGCCTCTGTTCAAGGGAGCCACATGTTCAGGAACAAATCAACAGAAAGATACTTTTACAGCGAAATTACTATGTACCCCGATTTATTTTTAAATCAGTGTCTCTATGAGTGACAACCGTTCCATGCCAGTGTCTGTTAAATTCCTACACAAACTGATTTAATGAGGAAAGTATAAAAACACTGTTGGACAGTAAAACACTTTGTAGAAGTAAGTCAACAGTAACTATCGCCATTTTGTTTAAAAGTGAACGAGAGATTTTTTTTACTATTATTCAAATTCTGTGAACACTGCCTCATTTCTCTTACTTTGATGTTTCGTTTTTTCCTTTGAAATGATGCTTTAAATGACATTTTTATTTGGAAATTAGGAGAAATATTGTCAGTAGTTCTTAAAAATGTTCGCAGTGGTCTGGTGTTTTTCCCAGAGCTGAATCTTATGAAATGCAGCCCAAACAGAATAATGGCCAGACGCATGTACAAACTGGTGGGAAGTCATGATGGGAGGTTGAGCTTTTGTAGGCCATGTGGGGGTCATGTGAGGAAAGAAATGACCAATGTCTCGGCTGATTGACAACCTCTTGGTTAACAGGTCTGTAAATTTGAAATGATCTCCTTCATGCATTCACTTGTTACCCCGGAGGCTCATCTACTGCAGTCACCTCTGCAGTTAAATGTTATCGCAGACTCCTGCCACTCCTGTGGAAAATTTTACTGCCCTAATTGCGCACCGACGGGCCAGAGAGCAGCAACCACTCCTGTAGATCATTAACCAGGTCCTCGGCCCTGTGCTATTTCTGATGACAATGCGTAAACGAAAAAGAGGGTGGAGGAATGAGAACAGCATTGTCAAACATCTGCACTTCAAACGAACTGGGCTTTCACATGTGGCTGCAGGTTTCTCTTCAGCTTCTGCGGTTTCTCCCTGCAGTGACGCTTGTGTCGAGAAAGAAAAAACCTCCACTGTTCGCATGGGGAAGTGTTGCGTGCTCCGGCCCCCGCACACCTGGCGTTTCTGATTGAAAGCCCTGCCAATGGCATGAGCAAAGGCTTATCCTGAACACGAGTCTGCATACAGGACAAATTCTGGGCTTGTGTGAGAAACGAAGTCACAATTGTGTTTTTCAAAAAATTTAATTGGTCCATCGCTTTACAGTTTGGAATTAAAGAGATGGCCGTTCTCGACATAATTACCCTTATTTACTACTCTGCTCTGAGCTTGCCCACAGACTCTCAGTGGTTATTCTTGTCCAAAGTGGAAGATATTTACCGTGTAGGACGGCGTGAAGGCCTGCATTTTCCACGGTTATCTAAGCGCAAACCCTTGCAGTACATACCATCTCTTTTTCTGCCAATATTATACAAAATGGCCAATCGCATCACCCGAAGCGTGGCACTGGGAAAGGAAACACATGCAGCAGATCCCGCCAGGGTTCATCTGAGGCAAACCTCAGACCAAGTAGGTTTTTATTGTAATTTCTACCACATACACAGTAAACAACGTTCCTCCAGGACCATGGTGCAACAAAAGAGCAGAACAGAACAAGACACAAATGCAAACAGGCCAGAACACAAGAGCAACAATATAACTCAACACCACAAGACAAGCAAATTGAGAATGGCTACATTCATGGTAAATACAGTTTTGACCGGTACTGTATTCAGGCAGCAAACGATGCAGAACACAGTTTATATATGCAATAAATAAATAAATAAATGCAGGGCAATAAATATGTGAAATTAGGATGGCAATAAATATAATTGTGCAGTTTGTGGCCACCACTCTCAGGAAGACCAGGGATCGGGATTCCAGACCGCTCCCAGAATACAGACGGCTTCCACATTCGGCCCAACTACTGTGCAAAGCTGCAGCACAGAATAAATAGCAGTGCATATTAATAGAGCAGAGGCTGAAGAATCAGTTTTGGTTCCTCATCTCCTTGACAAAGCCCAACGTCAGCCTCACACCTGATCTAACTTCAATATCTAGATGGTTATTATGCATACTAGAAGATGGTTGAGCGAACACTGATAAGCCACAACCCACCCCTGGTCTTCTACTCAAAGTCCACCCCCCCAAATGACCTGCTGCATCAGTTTTACCAGGATTGGCTTAATCAAATTATCATCACGTTACCAAATCAAAGGGATGGAGTGCAAGCTTGAGCTATTTCAGCTAACCAAATTTGCTACCAAATAAATTTTATTTCTCTTCTTGTCACAAAGGTTTCCTGGGCTACCTGGCATGCCCTCTGGGTGTATTAGTCTTCCAGAGGCCTGAATGAGGTGTAAGAGAGCTTCCAGTCTCCGAGGATGCGATTTGATGATTATTTGTTATTTTACATGCAATTGTAATAGCAAAAATGTGACTATTGCAAAATACTACATGAAAAATGTTGAGCTTTTAATAGGCTCATAACCTACTTTTTTTCTACCTTGTATATTTTGTTTCCTCAGAGGTCCACTTGACAAGACATCCGTGTGTTTTATTGACCATGTTTCTCTTCATCTTCCGCCACTGGCTGAAAAGTTGGACATACGTCACTGTGTTTGTCTTTGTGACATCACGAAAACAGGCGTTTGATGCATGATACGGGTCCCTTAACGTCAACACAGGGACTGACAAGCGTGTGAAAGTTCCTCAGAATCATGATCTGCTGAACATGCAGTGAGGCCGAGAGAAAAGGACCTGAGGGTGTGTTTATCTGTTCTGAAAGTGGACAGCAGATTAACATTCAGCGTCTCCCAGAGCAAAAACATGTGAGCTTTCTATTTTAGGACCCCCTCCACCCTCTCCCCCCTTCCAAGCACAGCCACATTATGTCCCACTAAAACACAGCCTCTTACCCTCCCTTCCTTAAACTATCGCATTCTCCCTCTCATGCGGAGAAGGAACCTCAGAGCAACTTTCTGTTCGGCCTTCTGAGTCTGTTTCAGATCAAAAACGACTAATTTCAGGCGGATGCTGAATGACGGCCATCACCGAACTTCAAACGACTAAGACATAAAATATGAAAAATGTACCAAAAAATATGCTGCTTTATTTTTGTGATTCAGTTCAACAGCTGTAGATTTCAGGGTCGCTGATGTCGGGGTCATTACTTTCCATGTCTTTGCATGAGAGCAGCATAATGAAATGCATTATACGTCAGGAGCGGTCATCGCAAAGCTGCTGCACCAAGCAACACGATTTCCAAAATGAGGGATATGTTCATTTTGCAGTGCTTCTAGAGTCAAACGAGTCCATTTTAGATTCATTACTGTTGTTAATTTTGTATGTTCAGTGATTCAGAACAGCCCTGCGCTGGACTGGTGGCCTGACCGAGGGGTTCCTTGGATCCAGGTCCTCATGTGACCCTGGTTAAGGATAAAATGTTCAGATAATGGATGGATGAATCAGACTCCAACAAGCCTGCCGAGATACGGGCCTCTTCTTTAGAAGTCAATCAAGATTTAAACAAACATTTTTGCAGTCCTGTGTTGACAACCACCAGGCTGTTAAGAAAACTTTCTAAAAGTGCATTTTGTATGGTCCACCTTAAATGGTGCACCGCTTTGCTTTAACTGCGACACTATTTAAGGTGGAACAGAACATTCCAGCAACACTAGAAGCTGGAGCACTCAGGTAACCTTGCACGAGAATTCTGCCTCTTTATTTGGTAAACCAGTTTATCTGATGCTGAAAATATGTCTCTGATGTCAAAGCCTTGGACTATATTACACTTTCAATGGAAAATCTCCATCCAGAATACTGTGTAATCTAGGACTAGGCTTAATCCCTACTTGAGAAACTGATACAAAGGGTCTTGAAGTTAATACTGCATCACCGCTGCAGACCTATGGACCACAAAATAAATACATTTTAAAAATCACTGGCACGGTAACCTTCAATGTGGATTGACTATTACTTAAAACATAATTAATATACATTTTAAAATTAATTACTGATCATGGTTTAGACCATTCCTGATATCATCAATGAGAAGTCACAGTTCACATCCGCGCTGCAACAGTTTATCCTTCATGTACATCGCAAGATTACCAGTGGCGAGTAGATCATTGCTGAGAAAAGAAGAAAAACAAGGTCTGAGGTAGAGAATGAATAACAAGCCTGAAACACGAAGTTAACTCTCCAGTAGCTGTAACTGCTTTATTTTAGCGCATGCAGCTACTCAAAGTCTCAGGAAATGGGTCTGAAATGTCAAGCTCCTTCGTTTATCTTTCCATCTCCTCTTTCCCCATCCTGACATATTAAAACTAGGTTTAAACTCTTGGTAGTCAGAAGGCAGGGCAATGAAAAGTGTCATGTGAATAAGAATGGATGAATAAGAATAAGCAAGCTCCAATATTCACCTAGAATAATAAAAGCGATAATAATCGTTTGAATAGTAATAATAATAATAATAATAATAATGGTAAAAAATAAGAATAAAAAGAGTAATACCACTTAAGAAGAAAAACTAACTGCTTCCATAATCACACTAACTCTAATGTATTTCTGTGAGAAACTGCGTGGTTTGGTTTTTGCTACAGTACTTCAGGGCGATGGTTACTATAGAATCACAGGCGACTGTTAAGATGTAGCTAGTCGGTTGCTGTGGTAACTGTGGTGGTTTCTGTAGTGATGCTGGATGGCTGTTGTGGTGCCCCTGGTGACTGGTAGGGCGTTGACCGGTGCTTACTACGGCATCACAGCCACCTGTGCCCATGCATTCTCTATGGAGGCATTCCCGAATCTGACTGGTCCCTCTTCAGAAAATATCTATCCAATCACCTCTGTCTGCACTGCATACTATAACCACACCTACAGCAGACTGGGAATAGTGCCAAATTCCAAATGAGCTCAAGATGCCAGCTGTAAACAAAATAATAGTAAAACTTAAGAACAACTATTGTTTGATGACTGCTATGACACTAAGAAGATAAAGTTAAGAAGATAAAGTTAATAAGATCTGGCCTAATGATGGCTGTGCTTCAGGCAAAACAGTTTTGAGACTCTGGGCTCCTGGTTCTGGCATCAGCCTCATTCAAGTGGCAAATCACTACACTCAGTCACATCTCTGAGACCACAGATCAAACTGAAAGTGCCTTCATATAGACTTTTACTAGGCCTACCGCACTGAGCTTTTATTTTCATCATGCGATAATTTAGAGCGCTTCGACTAGTGCGATTTCTCAAGCATTTCAGATCTTTCAGCAGTGCGCACCCACTGCCACAACAGACCTCTCGACCCACATGAAACTGAGTAACAATCACTTCACAGTCATAGTTAAGTACTTAAATTGAGTTCAAATGTTGATCTCTGGAGATCAATACAGGCCTGGCTGGTACCTTCGCTAAGTTTACTATTTTATTTCATCATCTCTTTATTTTCTCCAAGCTGAGGATCTATCATAGATCTCAGGAGCTTCACTCCGAGTGTTTATAATGAGGCTCGTCTGAAGAGCTGGTCCATTAAGTAGAAGCAGTACAGCTTTACTGACTAAAACTACTGCTGCCTCACACTTACATTGGTGAGTATACACATATAGCGAGGATCACAACAACTACAGGCCTTGGCGGTCCTCCAAGAAATTGCCCTTCACTGATGATTTGGCTTAAAGCTTAGCTCTAAAGGAGTCGATTGGCTAAGACATGCACATTTACATGGCCTGCAGTGTCAGAAACCAGCACAACGATAACAGTTACGCTTCAGCTGCATAACTCAAGTTCCTCTGGGGCAAAACTAACAAAGCAAACTTCGCCAACTGAACATGTTTTGATCAAAACATTGCTTTAAAAATGTCCTCACATCCTCAGAGAGGAAAGGAGGTCACTTCACACTCCTGATCCTATGACACTGGACTAACCTCCGGAGGTGTGGATCTGCCGGAGTAATGTGACCGAGCTCAAAATCAACACCCTCAACCTTAACATACTCAGTATGCCACTCAAAATTAAGAGCTTTTTTTTTTTTTTAAAGGAATGAAATCTAAAGGCTGTACTTGTCAGAGGACTATATTTTATGTCTGTCTTGGTAAAGGGGTGTTTGGCTGATGCTTTTTTCCAAAGCGACTTACAGTCATTAGCTACCGGGACAGTCCCTCTACAAGGTTAGGTGTCTTGCTCAAAGACGCAATGGTAGAAACGGGCAGGTTTAAACCTGCAATTTTTTGGTTATTGTGTTGACAGGTGTGTTTCGTCCCCTAGGTTACTATCCCCCTCCCAGCACATCGGGATTCGATGATGAAAATGATCCCCCCAGGTCATTACAAAGTCGTGCTCAGCAGTCTAAATGCCCTGGTACTCAAATAGCCAGTACTGCTGAAAGGGAAGAAACCCACACCATCAGTTAAAAACCGGCACTCTCTTTAACACTTCTCTCAATTAACTGCAAAGTTTGTATGTGGCACATTCAAATTCCATATTATAAAAAACTTAACTGTCATTCAAATCACATGATTTTTTTCCCTCAAATTATCCTACCCCCATTTGCAACAATTCAACAGAAGAAAAAGCAGAGTAAGGGAGGTAGACAGGAAAGTGTGCTTTGACCCATTTGAGAGCGCACAGGTCACAAAAAGTCAGTCAACCATCTTGTCGGCAAATGGGTTTTCACCTCTTTGTGCGCGTGGGTGCCAAAAGCCGAGTTACAATACACTGAAGGAGTGAACAGGAAAAGCCCCGCCGCCACCTATTCTTCAGTTCAACAGGAGCGATCTCGGGGTGAGAGACAGGAAAGGCGAAGAGAGACAGAACAGGAGGGGTCTGCGTTTGAGAACGGCGTCCAACGCGTGTTTCAGTTGAAAATGTGGATATGCGTGTTTTCACTCCGACCAATTAAAAAGGCAACTTTGTTTTCTAGCTGGTGTTTCTGTATTTGCTCGGCACCTGACTGCATTGTCAGCAGGTGGTCTTCACTGCTATACAAAGGAAGTTCCCTCCTAGGGGCTACAAGTTAACGACTTGCAGATACGATTCCCTTGATGCTTGCAACTTAATTAAAGATCCAGATATAGAGCCATGCAAATGTTTTGGTGCCCTGGGTCAAAAGACATCCTTTGTTCTTACATTTTAATGCACAATTATTGTTTATTTGCTGAACTGAATAAATGCAGCCTTTGCAAAGCTATAACAAATATGTAGGTTATTTATTTCCAGCAAATAAATAAATATGTACTTTCTTCACAGGGTGCAGGATGGAGGGGACATGTGACTGCTGATGCTGCTGAAATAATCTCACTTCATTTTCAAGTTGCACCGCTATGGACACGCAATGCAACAGGTTCGCTGAGCAAACACTGTTATTGTATGATACCATCAGTTTAGCGGTTAAGAGCTGGTGACCTTTCAAAGCTGTCCCCGCTTGCTATGCAGAGCTGCTCTGTCGATGTAAGAGTTGCCCACAAAGACTCAGAAAGCAGACAATGCTACTGATTTAGTCCAGCCCACATTCTGAGGTGTTTAGACAACTGAAGTGCTTTGTTGGAGGGCTGCACAATATACTGTCTTAATGGTTATCACTATATCTGTCTCTGCAAAACTGATATTTCAGAGCCCTGCAATATCCCAATAAGGCTCTAACCAATCACAGTGTTTCTGGCAGAGCGAGATACTGGGTGTTTTGTTTTTTTAAACAATCAAAAAATGTCTATTATAGTGGCCAGAATCCAATTATTAAAAAACCCAGATTGATTCCCCTTTTACTACAACAATTATTCATTATATTTAATCCCAATTCCTTCTTACACCATTTTCCAACCTGTTTTTATCCCTTTCGAATTCTACAGGCTGTTTCAGTCACTGTGTTTTTAGATCAGAATTACATAAATGGTCTCTTTCCTGATTGGCTGTCCTGTACTGCAGCTCTAAGACAGGGCTGAAACACTCATTAATTGGTGGCGATAAATGGCTACAGGCTGAATAAGGAGTTGTTGGCTTTGTGGCATCACAAGTAGTTTACCTCAGTTTTCTGTGTATGAAGTTTTAACAATATTCATATACTTCCAGTCTTTTTAACTACAGAAATGTGCAGATGTAGGCCATTTCATTTACTGAAAAGCACTGTATTCACCATATGTCATCATTTCCGGTGCCTATTAAGGGCGGCCTATACTCAACTGTGGGTCCCAGAATAGCAGAAAACACATTTTTGCCTCCAACACTGAGAGTTGAGACCCCACACTGATGTACGAAATCTTTTACCTTTACCACTATAAAGCATAATCACACACTCAAGCTAATTTTGTTCAATAAAAACTGAAATACACCCTTTTTGTAACAGTAAATAACATCCTTCATGCCACATTAGTAGTACGAAAAATTATTGTTGGTTCAAAACCCCCCGATTCAACTCTACTACAAACACACAACGAAGATCATTGCTGGCATGTGAATCCTCCTCATGATATGCAAATCTCTCAACTCTTGTTTCTACCCCCTTTTTGTTTACCTTACTGAACTATGACTCAGCCTGCCACTGAACTTCAAAGGGTCGACCAGTGAAGCAAACTTATGTGAAGTTTGACCATTTCGTTCTTCACCCAAACTGAGACACACATTCTGCAAAATTCTCGCAGATTCCAACCCTGCCGCTTGACTACATAGAATTTTAAGGTCAGTCTCCCTTTTCCTGCCCTGGGTACAACACTACCTTACTTAAACACAAGATGAGTTAAGATGTAACAAGTTAAGGTGACAAATTAGCCCATCTGTTGTATCACAGCGTGCCCCCATTCAAACATTTGAGACTAGCAATGTGTCGTCCCTCTTTAAAGTCGACAGGTTCCAGCTGTGTTCTCCTGTCAGCTGCTCGCAAGGCTCAAACGAACACTGTTACCCTTCATGCAGCTTCCCACGCACTCTTCAGCTGGAGGCCTAGTGCGATCAGGAAGTCGTGGGTTCGAATCCCAAGACCGCTAAACACCTCTGAGTTACCCTGAGCGAGGTACCTTCCCCAGCCACTGCTCCCGGGCGCCGTGTTCCTGGCTGCCCACTGCTTTACTTGGTGAATGGTTAAATACAGAGCAAGAATTTCACAATGTGTGCTGTGGTGTGTTTTCACGTATGACAGAATGGTCACTTTACAAAGAATGTGAAGAGGAAAAACGTGTACGTTGAGTAGTTGTGGTGCAGTTTCCATTTGCGTCACAGGGGCGACAAAGCTCAAGGCCTTTCATTCCAAGGTTTATTCCAGCAGCTCTCTTAGGAGGCTGAAGTTCTTTTCTTATCATACAGATGCCATCACATACAATACATATAAGAAAATACATATAAGAATCTGGCAAATAATATGCTAACTTTAGCTTCATGGCGAATAATATATTTGCAGCTACTTAAGGTTATAGCAAAGTGCCTCATATTCTAAGAAATGAAAATACTGATATAACCATCAATGTCTCGATTTATTGATTCTCCTGGGTTGAGACTCAGATATGTGGTCACACACCAGCATAAACACTCTGGCTGCTAGGTGAACTAGCAAAGCTTTAATAGAAAGAGCAAAAGGCCACACTTTCCCTTGAATCCCATGCCCAAGACACCAACCACTGCAATCACTTCCTGTTTCCAGTTAGATACCTCATCCTCCACAAAGGTCAGTGGTGGGACCACAGCCTCAACAACAGTTGAATGCTAAGATTCCAGCACTCGTTTGCCTTTAATGATCTTACTTCCTGGACAACATTATACATTTCATGATCTGACTTGACAGAATAGAGCAGAAGGCAGGGGTGGGGTGGGGTGTACAACCACTTGGAGGAAACCTCAGATTTGTCCTAATATAGAGAGAAAGGCTTACAGTCAACCTTCTCCCCGGGTGCCAAGTATTGTCTGCAATCCTCAACATGTCTGAATTGGATTATAAAGAATTTCTAGTAAGAACAACTGTTCAGAATAAAGCTGGTGATTATTTCTACTGTGCCGCCAGCTGTTAGGGACACTGCGAGCACCTTCGATTTCTTTGACGGATTAAAAGCCATGAATGTCAGGGATATGTGTGAATGGTATAGACCAGAGTCCTGAAAAGAATAAGAACGGTGTAAAGAAACAAGATATAAAGCCTTGAAGGAACAGTTTAGCTAAAAAATCAAGTAAGTAGTCTTTTCCACCTATCCCAGAGGTAGTAGACGGAAAAGACAATTCTAGTGTCCAGATGTTTGGCTTACAATTGCAGCTTTGAGGATAACATTGCTAACAAATGCTAAAAGCCAACAGTCAAGCAAATAGCATAAATATTTTCGGTAATCGGTAAAATTATTATTATTATCTTTATTTGATCCTATAAAATTAAGAGCAGCAAAAATAAGTGTAACAGTTTACTGTTACACTTATTTTTGCTGCTCTTAATACAGCTCTTTATACAGTCCACTTTCTGCCATCCCGAGCAAATTTCCCACTTGTGGGACTAATAAAGACGTATCTTATCTTATTCACCACCAAAACTTCACTCAGTGTGATCTAATGACATGCATAAGTTTGCTGGGTAATATTATGAGAGGATTTTACACCAAAAGTTTCTCTGAGAGACACCACCATACAAAATATTAGCCTCAACAATGTGGCAATGAATGAAGGGTGGACATGTATAATCCTTTCTTAGCATTCGTGATATTACAAATGTATTTTTTTAATTATTCACTTTTGCCAATGCTTGGGTGGACTTATCAGTGTCCATCATTGAAGCAAGATGTACAGTAGACCTGTTCATAAAGTCAGTACTGTGATGCAGTCAGTACTATAATATGCTACAGCCCAGAATGTTTTCATGGATATAGCATTGTAGTAGAGCTTCACTTGGTTAAAACTATTGGGTTTAGTGGGACATGAACGGTTAGTGGGCCCAATTGTGCACCAACTGCTCACACAACAAGATAAAAAATACTTCACACAAAAACGCAATAGCTAATAGTATTATCAGGCTGAGGCTAGCTACACGCATATCTAATGCTAATGCAGTCAGGTGTGGCCCCAATTAAAATATTTTACAAATGTTCTTTGAGCAAATTAAGAGAGGATTTTATGCTCCTTCTAGAACGGGTTTGAGCTTTATTTGGCTTCTAGTGTTTGTTAGCCCCATTAGCATCCAGTACTGAGCTTAAGATGCTAATTTTGGACACAAAACCAGTTATATCTGGGCCAAGTTAGCAATTGGGCATAAAAAATACTGCATACTGGCATCAAACCTCAATGCACATGCTGGTGCATCCCTAATTGGGATCTATATTTAACTTCTACTGCTCAACACAGCCTGACAGACACACCAACATAAGAGCATTACTTGCCATTATGTGTTTCAAGAAGGCTCACTATCTTTTTAAAGGCTTTCTGTTTTTTAGTAAAGCGTTTTCTAATCTTTGATAAACAATAACGAACCATGCACAGCCTTTTTTATTTAAAGGATTATTTTTGTCATTTCGAAAGCTCATTACTCAATTATCACGGAAAAATAATAATCGAATTGTTCACTTACTGATACTATTTATAGGCAGCCCCTGATTATGTTTAATTCAACTCGACACGAATCCTATTCACGGCCCTCCTTCACTCAAACTTCCAGAGAAGCCAAACTGACATTTCCCATGAAGTGGAAGAATGAGGTGAAGAGCTCACATTTAAGGTCAGTGTGAGTGATGTGAGGCACATCCTTCTCTTTACTCTGCTGTGACAGTTCTAATACAGAGGTGCCTCTAAGGCCAGTCATAGATCAATACGCCTCAAAGACTAGGGGAAACGGCTTTCTTGTGTGAGACTGAGAGAGAGAGAGAGAGAGAGAGAGAGAGAGTGTGTGTGTGTGTCACTGTGGTATCACTCTGTCTCAGATGGTCAACTTAGTGGCAAAAATAATTCCGACTGTCAGCCCTTTCCAGTCCCTGCTCAGGCTGGGAGGGACCCAGCGCTCCGCTTGTCTGTTCCAGTTGTGTGCAAGCGAACTGATAACGCATCCACATGGAGGAACCAGGAAAAGACAGACAGAAAAACACACACACACACACACACACACACACACACAACCAGCGCAAACATGATACTTAATCCACATCAAGACAAACCTGACAAAGAAAAAAAACAGCCATTAGTTCATCCTGACAGTTCGGTAAAACTGGTATTAACCTGCTGTGGGGAGAAAGACCCAGTTCACAGCTGGTCGTCCCATGTGACTAGATACTGGACCGTAACCTAACTTTCACCATATGCAGGCTGGGGTCTCTCCTCAACCATAGAAAGTAGAATATGTGACAATTTTTCATTTTTTAAAAATCTTTTTCCAATCCGTGATCCGAAACTCCAGCTCTAACTTCAAATACTTTACACCCACAGCAGTGGGAAGCCCTGAGAGTCGCTGCAACAGGCTGAACAACAGTATGGTACATTTAAAATGACTTCTTCCTAGTTGGTAAACAAGACACTTCGATTCAATTTTTGTTAACCGTTACCACAATATGAGCCTACTGATATTGTAAAGAGAGTGCAATATGCAAACAAGCCATCCGATCATTTACTGGGTTCTTTAATTGATTTGATTTGTTTTTTTAACACAGAAGTGGAGCAACTTAAGTTAATATGTCAATGTTTACATTTTCAAGCACGATAGGAGGGAGTTGTTGTTATTGCCCTAAGATAACGTACAATAGTTATAAGTCATGATATATTGTAACCTCATCCTTGGAATAGAATAATACTAATAATAATAATGATAATATTTATTAGAAATACTGTACATATAATGTAGCAACATAACTGTTACGTGAATTTTAAATACATCACCTGTGATATTTCAAAATAAATGAAGAAACTACTAAATACCAATAAAAACCTGCTTTTTGATAAACCTTGTCTTTTAATGCCTTAATTCGAAAGCACTATAAATAACAAATTCTCTGTAAAGATATGATTCAATATAGGCTTTTTCTGGGCTTCCAGTAAGCAAAGGCGTGAAGTCTGTGTGTCAGGTCTGCTTGAACCATAAAACAAGCCTACATTTTGGCTGTTAGAGTATTCTAGGCTGTTATAAACCTGGGGTTTCCAGGGGTTAATGATAGTCATGCTTGCTGCTCCTACAATCTCTAATGTACATTATGTTCCAGAAACAGTCACTGATGTATCACACCAAGATCACCGTGTTTCTCAACCTGTTCTGCTGCGTGGTATCGGAGAAGTGTTGTTTCGGCTAACAATGAGTTGCAAAAGGTCCACCACCATGAAACTGGAGTGTGTTTACCACCCGTTTTTATCACCCTGTCAGCCATCTGCATGCCACTTCCTCGCAGTAAACACGGAAATTTACAGGTTCAGTTCTGGCTGAACGCACCATCTATTAACTGAGGCTGTGACCGACTTCTAACTCTGTCATTTCACAGAGGCAAGACACTTCTTTGAGAGGCACAGACTACACACCTCCTAGTCCATCATCTGTGTTTCCAGACAGTCCTAAGACCGGCTTTCAATACCATAGGATACAGCCATCACCAGAAACAGTGAATATCGGATTTCATGTTAGTCTAGCCAATAATTACTCACAGTCAAGTTTCAACAGGCTCTGTTATGAAGACACTTCTACATGGATATCAGACTCTTTAGAGAAGTGTTCATCAGGCCGGTATCTCAGCTTGGGTCCCAGTCACTCCTGTCACTCACAGCAGCGAACGTCCCGCTTCAACTCTGGTTCCGACTGAAGGAGTGGAGTGCAGTCACTCGCAAAGAGACAGAGCTAAACAGCATAGCCAATCACTATATGTACACCAGTTTAATAAAAAAATTGTCAAATTGCTCACCTAACCATGTGGCTGCAATCCCACCTTAAATTATTTCCATTATTTCTATACCACCTC
>JBBMFX010565463.1:0-15345 GCA_037832545.1 Rhabdalestes septentrionalis
GAGAGAGAGAGAGAGAGAGAGAGAGAGAGAGAGAGAGAGAGAGAGAGAGGATCTAAACTCCAGTCAAGCAGCAACCAATAGTAAATACTAAGCCAATGACATAATACATATTTGTATTACAATGCATAATATTGATTACATTCTATTATAACCTGGTTCAATTTATGTTTATTTATGTTTATATCAGCTATATGGATGCAACCCTTTGTCCCTTTGCATTATGAACACAATTTTCCGGTTCACAATATGAATAAAGTCCAAAATAGAATTGCACAGTTCAGTTACCGTACTCATTTTTCGACTTTAAGCAGAGATACAATTATATGCATTGAATTTGACAGCTTGGCAGCTTAAGAAGGCATGTGGTGATTTAAAGCCACACACCTAATTCAGTAGTCTACACTGAAATGTGAGGACTGTTTTGCAGTAACAGGCTGAGCTGAGTAGATGTCACTCGCTCGTCCAGTCAGATTCTCTTGGCATCTCTACAGAAACCTTGGCTGGTCCTAATAGGTGAAGGCAAGGGAGGAAGTATGTGAGAGACAGGAAACAGGACGTAGAGGCAGGAATAAACGAGAGCTGAAATAGCAAGGGGGGGAAAATTCCCTCCTTCTAGTAGTGCCTTGACTTTGTCCTTGGAAGGCTCAGCGCTTGAGGATAGGGAAAATTTCATACATCATTTCATCCAATCAAGGCCCACTGGGGACCCGGCAGCTTCTCGGTTTGCTCTTCTCTGTCTCCCCCACCTGATATCAGCTAATACAGGTGCAAGTAGTGTTATTCTGATAATACAGCAGTGGATAGTGACAAATTTACAGTTTAAAATATTGACTGATAAAGATTATTACCAATAAACTTTTATTAGGGGCACCTACTTGTTTTAATAGACTCACCTTGCTGGCAGCTGCTGCAGACTGGCGCCCCGCCCAGGATGTGTCCCTGACTCATGGCCACTGACCCTGGGATAGGCTCCGGGTACCCGCAACCCTAGTGAGGGTTAAGTGGTTACAAATAATTCATGAGGTGCCTTGTTGGTAGAGCATAGAGTAGAGCTGTTTATGCACATTTTCTCTCAGCCATCCTCTAGCCTTCATATGTGGTCACTTTTTCACCACACAGTTGCTGGCAGCTGGCAAGTTTTTTGGGGAGGTGGAACACGTGGACAAAACCACGCTTGAAAAATAATTATGGTGGGGTTTGGCCTTGTTAATTACACTGGAAATGAAAGGAGGTGTTTCTTATACAATGGCCAGAAAGTGGACGCACATGGTAGGTGTTTCTAATAAAGTGGCCAGTAAGTGGCAGTAAAAGGGAGGTGTTTCTTATAAAGTGGATGGTCAGAGGAAGCAAAAGCAAGGGGTTTCTAATGAAGTGACCAGTGAGCGGAAGGGAGGTGTTTCTAATGAAGTGGCCAGTGAGTGGAAGGGAGGTGTTTCGAATAAAGTGGTTAATGGGTGCATGTCAGGTGTTTCTAATAAATTGCCCAGTGAGTGGAAATAAAAAGTATGTGTTTGATATGAAGTGGTCAGTGATTGGAAGGGAGATGCTGCTAATAAAGTGGCCAGTCAGTGTATTTTATTTCCCAGTCAGTTGTGTTAACTTCACGTCTACATACATCAACTCTATAAATGCTAGGACTATTATTCAGCTGCCCAGTAATAATAACAGTAATCAGGACAAATCAGCTCCAATAAGAGGAATTATAATGCATATAATCCAAATGTAATATAAATATAAAGGGTCATATGATGTCTAGGTGGGAACATGAATGTGTGTCTGTGCTTCAGGACCCCTCCTAGCCCATCCTCGTGTGTGTTCCCTCGTGCATTTCCTCCACTCCACCTGCCCATGTGGTGCAGCGCGTCCTCCATCTTATTGCGGCTCAAGGGGACAAAAGCAGCGGGAAAAACACGCGAGGCAAGGTCACACTGCACCCTCCGCCCCACCAGGCAGGAAGTGTCGGGGGGCCCCGGCCCATCAGAGACAGGAAGTACAAAGTGCAAACCAGCAACCACAACCCACCCCACCAACAAGGAAGTACATAGAACTCACTTGCCCTGGTGCATACCAGTGACAGGGATTTAACCTAGGCCAAAAGGATGATTTCGACATTTTACACCCAAGAACTGGGGGATTTCTTTCGTGGTTTCGAGAAATATGAAAATAAACAGCACACGCTTTGTGCCATTCCAGGAGAAACATGGACGATGTATATGACATTCTTCCTCACAAGCGATACGCTTGTTGTGTTTAATGCCTGTGTTCATGCTGTGCCTAAGAAACCAAAGTGGATTGTGGGCAGGTTTCAAAAGTTCGAATTAGCATTTATATTTACAGACTTCCATTCCCTAACTAGAGGGGGCAGTCTACCTGGAGCAGCTTGGGGTTAAGAGTGTTGCTCAGGAACCCAGTGGTTGTATGCTAAAGGTAGGATTCAAACCAATGGCCTCTTGGTCCAGAGGCAAGTATCCTACATGCTAGGCCACAAAAATAGATTAAAATTCCTTTTAAAAAAAGACATTACATGAATCATATAATGAAAATACTACATAAAAAAAGAAAATACTCCTTGCTGTTTTGAAATAAAATAATACATGTAGTATGCATTAAAGTACTGGTCCATACAATCTAAGAAACTACACTCCAAAACAGCCTGTTTAGTATTGACTGAAATCTCAAAAACACATTTACCGCTGTAGGGTCTGTTCACCCTGTAGTGGTTTAGCTTCATCCACTCACTCTATAGTTATAATAAGTATGTTGACCTGGACTGCTTTTTGGGTGAGGCACAGTGCAGGGAAGCCTGGGGTCTTTTGAATGTATCAGTCTTGTAAGGCACAATAACAAAAACAGCCCATTTAATTTTAAAGGAGAAAGAGAGGTTAGTGTGGGAGAAAGAGAGGTTAGTGTGGTTTATATGCACCTGATTCCAGTGAATATAATCCACCCTAATGTCATAATTGTACTTCAGGGTGAAAAATTCAATGCAAGATAAATGTAGAACATGGATCTAGATTATGGGTCCTTTCACCACCAATGGAGAATGCTTTAAGAGCCAATCAGATATATTTACTGGCCCACACTGAAAACACTGCAGGCATTCACACTTTAAAGTAAACACATCCATCAAGCACTAAACAATCTAATATGTGTTTAATGCACAACAGGGGAGGAGTCCTATTTTAATACAAGTGTCAGCACGAAGAGAGAGAGCCCTGTGTTTATTCTGGTATATTTGGCAGGGGTTTGGGTGTTATATTTTAGCCTCAGTGTAATGAGATAACACACATACACACACACAAACACACACACACACACACACACACACACGTACAGTCACACAGGTACAGTACATCGCATAATAATGCTGCAAGCTGATAAATCTACGCTTTAATCAAACCACAAAGGCCGAGGAGAATAATCAATCACTCACCGCTCTCTGTCTCTCTCGCTCTCTTTATCTATCTCTCTGTCTCGCCCTCTTTCTCTGTATCTCTCTTGCTCTCTTTATCTCTCTTTTTCTATCTCTCTCTCTCTCTGTCGCTCCCTCTCTCTCTGTCTTTCTCTCCCTTGCTCTCTCTCTCTCTGTCAGTCACTGTCTCTCTCTCTCTCAGTTAAAATATTATTTTACAATAGCACAATCTTCATACAACGTCAGGCAAATACTATGGATATTCTGGTTATATATAAGTAAAACACTTACATTTAACCAGTTTTTGCCAGGAGTTGTACATTTTATATATTTTACAAATATATAATCATCATCCTACAGAAAGAAGCTTCTGCCATTGGGGTTTACTTGTTGTCATGAGGGGGTTTTCCTTGGTTTACAGTAATGTTTAGGTGAGTGTGTCACTGTATCATCCAAACAAATGCAGAACCCAAGGTTTCCCAGCAGAATGTGAACCTGAACTGCCCCTGGTAGCTTGCTTTCTTCTCATAGTGCATCATGGTTCTGCCTAGTTCACATGGTATGCAATGCACATATGCCTGGCCGCCTGGATGGTTTAAAAGAAAACGGGACTCATCAGATCAGGCTACGTTCTCTTATTGCTCTATGGTCCAGTACTGATGCTCACATGCCCACTGTAGGCACATTCAGTGGTGGACAGGAATCAGCTTTCACACTCTGTGTGGTCTTCAGCGATGCAGCTCTATTCACAGCAAGCCGTGATTCATGGTGTGTTATGACACATTTCTATCATACCTATTAATGTTTTTTTTTCTTCGTTGTACGGAGACATAACTTCCAACAAAACACTCATAACAAGGTATTCGTATAAAAGACCCAAAAAACAAACATGGATGTATACAAAGTATAACCATAAAGAAATCTGTGCAAAAAAAGGAAAAAAAAATCCCAGTCAGCTCCTGTGTCAGACATGAACGGAAGAAGCAGCATATCACCTACATCACAATAAACATGACAGAGAAAACCAGACTTACTAATAGTCACTTCAGTCATGGGTGAGGGATTCATCCTCTTAACCAGATGGAAAAATGAGCCGCATATTTTCGGAAACTTAGTGGAGGAGTAAAAGTCTTATCTTTTCCAGTTTAATAAAGTAAAGGGTATCCCTTATCCACCGGGCATGAGATTGAGATGCTGGTGATTTCCAGTTAATTACTAGAAGTCTTCTCGCCAGTAGAGTGAGAAAAGCTAAGGCATCTTTTTTATGTAGGAATGGAAGACAATGAGGGAGTCCACGATTAAATTTTAAGCAGTTTTGCTACAGTTCTGTGAGGCTGAACCAGACATACACATCAACTTCAAGAACTTACAATTTTCTTCCTGCATGATATCTCCCACTTTTTGACAGATGCCACTGTTATAAGATAATGCATGTTATCCTTTTCCGCCAGTGATTTTAATGTTGTGGCTGAAGAATGTATTCATAAATTGAAAAATCTATGCGCTTTTGTGTGCATGTGTGTGTGGGTGTGCATGTGTGTGTGGGTATGAATGCTATCTAATTCAGTCCATGGTTTTAATGTAATGAATGTTTTCCAATTCAGTCATGGATGAAGAGTGTATGCACAAATATAAAAATCTATGAGCTTTTGTGTGTGTGTGTGTGTGTGTGTGTGTGTGTGTGTGTATGAGTGTATGAGAACCAATATTACAACTAGGCTCTTATGGACCCCAGTGCAAAAAATGTCATGCCCCTTGCCAAATGAAAATCACAGTTGTCAGTATCTATATGAAGAGCCAAATAAAGATATTAGAGGGTCGGGTCACCACGGACCCCCTTCGCCCTGGACCACAGTGCAATTGCCTCCAGACCCTGCCCCCATTTGGCTGCCCTACCACTGGTGTGTGCATTTGGACACAAATGTGTGTATGTTTGTGTGTGTGTGTGTGTGTGTGTGTGTGTGATTTCCCTAAGCCCACCAGTCCACAGATTGATGGAGTGGGACACTGAAAGGTAGATCTTATTCTGGTCCCTGTAGGCCCTCTATACAGTACAGTGCAGAATTTCACTGTGATGAATGATGACATACCTGAAACGTGAAAATGCGACGTTGCGTATGACATTTGGAATGACCTAGAGGGAAGAGGGACATGGCTGATTGATAACACTTCTCACATCACGCACCTTAAAAGACTAGCCGTGCTCTATTCTGAAAACTGACACCACTGTGATTATAGAATTTTCGGTATTTCTGTTTTGTTTCCTTACAAATAAACTCGTGGCATTTACTGTTTTTTGAAAAGAGATGGTATTTGAAAACCTTTTCAATACTGAATCATTTTTAGTGAGTGGAAACTGCTCTATATGTAATGTTTTGCTATTTTATGATGAAATAATTTTCTGTCATTTCTTTTGTTGTGAACACTTGTCGTAGCAGATCAGAGAGGTCAGTGTAATTAACACATGACATTTTTGTTATGTTTCTACAAATTTTGATACATAAATAATGCTGAATTTATAATAAAATTTACAGTCTGTGCAAAACCTATGGAGAGTTGTATGTTAGGTTTTGTTTTATCCAAAACTAGAAATTAAAACTACCACAAACTTGTGCACATGAATTTATGTACAAAACTAGACAAAAATGTAAAGATAATATAAATGTAACTATTTTCAAATTATTTAAAAGTAGACACCAATCCCGAGTGCTGGTACACAGTAAAGAGGAGCTTCACGTTAACATTTTTTAAGCTTACTCTGCCATCTGCTGCTGAAGACCAACAGTGACTCACTGAGAAGGAAGGAGGAGAGAGGAAGCTCAAGAAATAGTCAATGATTCTTACTGTGATCACTCATGTCAAGTTTGTTAATTATTGTCTCAGACTAGACAGTGTGAACAGATGGGCATCAGAAAAATGATAACACTTTTCAAAATGTACATTTCCATCTATGGCATTTAGCTGAGGCTCTTATCCAGAGCGTCGTACATCAGTACTTAAGATTCCATCTGTTCTTTAACCTGTAAAGCTACATATAAATCAACATCTGCTATTTAACCAAGTTACTGCCTGCTAAGTTACACTTACACATCACCTGTCAAAGAAAAGTCAGAGGTACAGCACAAGTAAAGAAGGTATGGAGTCAATAAGCAAAAATAAAAAGCCTAGTTAGTTACCAAGGTGCCCCTTGAAGAGGTTGGTCAGATGACACTTGAAGACAACAAGGGAGAGGGAGTTCATTCCACCACTTGGGGGCCAAGATTTGTTTTTCTTTTGAGCACTGGAAGATCCAAACGAGCAGTGCTTGATGCACTGAGAAGATGAGAAATGATGCTGCTTGTTCACTGCTGATAGGTCTTGAGGTACACAAGGATTTGAGCTTATTGTGGGTGGCCACAAGGAGCCAGTGATGAATCTATTGTAGCGGTGTAGTGTGTGAGACTACTGAAACATTGAAGACTAACCTCCCAGCTGTATTCTGAAACATCTGAAATTGTTTTGTTACCTTGATGGGAAGTCCAGCCAGTAGAGAGTTGCAGTAGTCCAGGTTGGCGATGACCAGAGACTGGACGAGCACCTGCACTAAAAAAATGAAAACTGTGTATTGTTTGTTAAAAATTAATGAAACATAATAAAAGAAATGAAACTGACTAATTTACGAGATGTAGATGTGTTTTGATGCATGGTTGATGCTGAGTAGAACGTAGTTTTGTTCAAAATTGACAAAAGTTCAAACTAAGTGAGCATTTGACTGATATTTGAAATATTTAATATGATTTATTTGTCACATGTTCGAAGGGCAAGTTAACCCTGATAATGCAGTTAAACGCTTGTCTGCCTGTAAAAGCTGAATTAAATTATATAGGCAATTTATTTATATAGGCAAAAGCTACTTAAACAGTCGTTGATGGTTAATTTAGCACATGTTTTTGTCAGTAATTGTTTATGCTAACCTAGGTCTAAGTATATTTCAATTTGTTGTTACAAGCCATACAATTGTTAATTAGCCCACCTGAGTAAGCAATGACTGGGCAGGGTAGACATAACTGGCAAACTGAGGTAAACCTAAAATCCTTCGTCTCCCTCACGTTTGCCACACATGAATATAGCTAAAACGAACATAAACTTTTCTTTGATTTGACTAATATTACTTGGTGAGAACAAACCTGCTTTTCTCTTTCCCAACCAGCAGACGGCGCACGTTCATTTCAGCCCCTGTGTACCAGCTGATCCGGTTTCAGCCAATGAGCTCGCTGGATCGGTGTCGCTATGGACGCGGACGAGGCTTTCGGTCTGCTCACGAGTTTCTGCTGTCTGGTTCTTAACAAATATTTTGGGCAACAATAGTATCAACAGGCTTTTTGTTACGTTTAAAAAGATCACTGTCGTCCTAACATGTCATTGGAAGGGAAATGAAAACATAGTCGTTTACTAACCTCGAATGTGGCAGGCTGAGGAGAGAAAAGAGTAAACAAACAGGCCGAGTGATGGGCATGGAGTAATTTAAGTATAGTAATAAAGTATTTGCTGTGTTTTTGTTTTTTTATTATGGGCTCTAATCCTCAGGACGAGGATCAACTCAGCAAGAAACATGAAGATATGTAAGTCTTTCAACGTTTAACTTAGCTGTAAAGTTACCCGGCTAATGTTACCGACTGAATTAAATGCACTATGTGACATAAAAAATATTGGGACATACCTGTTTTAAGGCTTTGGCCTACCCGCCTTATTTCAAGTGAAGGGTAACCTTAATGCTTCCTCGTTTCAATGCATTTTTGGACAACGCCATGCTTCTAACATTTCGAGGAAGAGCGTTTTCTATTCCAGCATGACTATGCCCCTGTGCATAAATCAAGCTCCATAAAGACATGATTGAATGAGTAAGGTGCAGATGAGTTTGACTAGCGCATAAAGGGCCCTGACCTCAACCCCATCCAACACATTTCGGGATGAACTGGAACGGAGATTGCCAGCCAGGTTTTCTCGTCCATCGTGTCTGACCACATAAATGCTCTACAAAACGAATGGTCACATATTCCCACCGGAAGAAAAACTCCAAAACATCGTGGAAAATATTGTTGGGAAGTTGTTTTAGCTGTTAAAGGGGAGCCAATTCCATATTGAAATCTATTCATTTGAAGCATCTGTAGGTGTGATGGTCGGGGTCCCAATACTTTTGTCCATATAGGTTATACTGTGCTTTTTTTGACAAACCACCACAGAAGCAAGGACACTGATCTAGAATCTGGATCTGAATGTGACCAATACCATAACAGAATAATTAAGAATCTGATCTGAGATCACAGAATCACAGTGAAACACAGCAGGATTTTCAGCCCTGTCTTCATGACCACCAGCCGCTGTTTCTGTTCCATTTTCTAAAATATCGGCGCCAGGGTTCTCAGAATCAGAAAACTGATTCATATTGATAGAAGTATGTACTTACTAGAGATCAGTTGTGTAGTAATATTGGATTGTGATGTGATTTGTTGTGATACTGAAAGATTACACATATGGTTATTAACATAATGAAGTGATTCAACACGCATTCAAGAAAACTTCACATGATAGTCCACATTGAAAGACAACTGCACATGAGATTTTGCACACAATGATACTGTTTTAGCATGTGATAGAATATTGTACGTCCCAGCAAAATAATGCACATTGTCATAAACATAATGAGTTATTTATTTACTTGCATTAGCTTTGTTTTTAGTATTTACAGTTATTCAGGATTCAACATTCAAAGCAGAGGGTGTGCAGTGTAAATGCTAGGATAATGTAAAACCTGATGAAAAGCTCTGAAGCAGATTACATAGCTGTGGTGAAAACGTAATATTTACCTCATGGTCCTTTTATTTTAAAATGTATTACCAACTCCCACATTATACCAAGTCTCCACATCAGACTGAAAAAGCACCCAAAGCCCTGTTATAGAAACAAAGGCCATTGTGTTTGGTATTTTCAGTCCAGCAGATGGTAGTGTTGTGATGTTGTAGGCCAACGGAATGGAAAAGGGCTGATGAACTTCTATGGGGAATCTGGGCAGTCATTAGAAACTGGTAATAGGTCAGGAAAGAGAACCTCCAGTGTCCATGGTACATTTGCTGTACACTTGCACAGGATAGGTAACATTAATTTCTCCAGTTTTTGAGAAAGCTACAGAGGGGTGTAGTGTTTTAAGTTTTCTCCATCAAGTCTTTACACCCGGCTTGGGTACGTGGGGTAGTTTCTGTGGTGGTGGAGAGGGTGGCCTGCATTCTGGTGGCAGGTCGTAATGTCCTGGGATGTGTCTGTATAATGATAGTTATTTAAACCTGCTAAGAAATTACACAACAAGAAGCAACAGGCTATTGCACAGACTGTTGTGTGGCCAAGAGCAGGATGAAAATTCAAATGATAGCCATTTTAAGAAGACCCCAGGGAACTGTCAAAGGACTGGATAAAAAATTTTTTTTTTCTTTAAATGTTTTTTTCTGTGAAACTTATTTTGGTGTGACAGATTCCGTCCCACTCCCGCAAAAATGTGTAATGTTTCCACCCACTCCCGCCCACAGCTGTTATGGTTTGTCCCGCTCCCGCCCTCTGAATCCTGCAAGCAAGGATGGTGGAGTAAAGTTTGGGCCAAAAATACCAGACATGTTTTATATAGGATCTTGTCCTGTAAATATGAAATATGTTACCAAATGAATTTGTTAGCATACAGGAATTTATGAAACGTTGGCTATATTATGTGGGCACGACTCCAACAACGTTTCTCACTATGCTACAGACCTGAATTAAAAACATCTAAGCAGGCTCAATAGAAATACTTAACAGTCAAAATGAGAGAAATATCGGGAAACACTGAAATTTGTGGCGCGGCTCTGTGTTTATTCCGACCTCAGTCAGTGATCACTGCGCTCATTGCACTTCCATTCTGCCAACTGGCGTCCCAGAGATTCCAGCGCAACGCAAACATCCCTAAGTTCAGTCGTCTACTACTTATGGTGTTCCCCACATACAAACCAACTGTAAAAGTTATTCAAGAAAAATGTGAACTTTGCGGGAGTCCAGAGAACAATGTCCCGCTCCCGCAAACCCATCCCTCCACTCCTGCCCGCTCCTCCATGAAACTCTCAAATGTAGACCCGTGCCGCATGTTTTTGTGCCATGTATCGTGGGTCCCACAGGATATCCCACCCTGTTGCAGACCTCTACTTTGCAATTGTTACAAGTAAGGAACAAAATCTAATTACATTTTTAGCCAAATGAGTCATTTTGGCATTTACAATTTCATGTAGTTTTTTTTTTCATAGGCCTTTTGAGTTGGCATGGTTATGACACCTTTACCAAATAGGAAAAAAAAAAAAACTTTTCACTTCAGCCAGTAGTTGATCATCCAGGACAGGAGGTGTGATACATTTTACAGTTAGTTTGCCATTTCCACTGCCAAGTGATTTGAATAATAACTGATCACGTGTTGAACCGAAATGTATGGATCTGTGCCAAAAAACAAGCAAAGAAAAACCTAAACTGTTTACCCTGCTTAACAGATGTGATAAACCATGTAACCACCACCTTGTAACCATTTGTGCAAAGTAAAACGGCCATGTGATCAGTACATTTAATGCTCTAGGTTCGGTTTAGTAACCGTAACAGGCCTCACTGCACTGCCCGATGGAAATGAGTAGTTTTTCATTGGAGCTAACTGGTTAATGGTGGAAGAACAGCAAAGAATCCATATAAACAGGCCTATTTGGGACTACTAAGCTTGAAATAATTTTAGACAAGTGTTTGTTGATTTTGGCTTGCAGTTTTTGTACCATTCCTACTTGTTGGATTTAATATTCCATTACTTCCACTGCTTGTTACCTGCATTACGTCCAGCTAAAAAAATTCCAAACTGTGGGCACCAGATATTAAATAGTTGGCATTAAATTGTTTATTCAGCCTAAACAAAGCATAATACAACAGTGACATACAAAAACGTTATAGAACACATATGGCCATCATGTGGGTGTATTGCTTTAAGATTCTTTTAAAGCATTGTTTCAGGCAAAATGACACATTTTCTCTTTATTTTGAATGTATTCAATCAGTAACATTTCTCCCTTCTATGTTACAGCTTTTATATCCTCAAACATTCAGGAAAACTCTCAGTTAATTTAATCAGAAGCAGTTTCCCTCTCACCCTGAGAGTTTCGCCCTGTGTTCCTGTTTGCAGTTTGGGAAGGAGAGCTGTTTTACTGCAGCAGATGGAGATTTGCTACGAGCAGCAGAAAGCCAAAAAAAAGCAACAGGCCTTGATGGCTGAAGCAGCTCATGAAAGGAACATGAAAATATTGGAGGTACTGTCTTTTTTTATGGCATGAAATACCTATTCAGATCTTGCATATTTAGTGATATGGTGAAGGATAAGCAGTTTTAGCAGCAGCTGAAGTGCCTGAGGATTTTCACAACTGTTACCATAAAAAGACTCCTTCTTTACGTTTACTACTATCACTGCACAGTTTGCTGTTTCCTTGCTATAACACACTCCATTCGGCTCGTGAAGAGGTTGATAATTAGCTGCCGAGCTGAATCAGCTGTGTTAGGAAATGTCTCCGCAGGACTAAGAAGGAAGCACACTTACCAGCCCACTCTTGGTAATGGAATATGATTTCAAATGAGGGATGAAAATAAACATTTCACCGTTTTCCGTCTGTCTCTTAGTCGGTATCATACCATCAGTGCCATCGGATAGAACAGAAAGCTCTCTTACTCAAAAGAAGCCTTACTAGAAATGGTCAGCTCCACAAAATCTCTGTGTTTTCTGGCACCAAGTCATTAGCAGCAGATCGTTTTAAATCTTGAAAGTTGTGAGGTGGGGCCTCCATGCTTTGGACTAGTGTGTCCATCACGTCCCACAGGTGCTTGATTTTGGAAGTTTAATGGCAGAGTCATCACCTTTCTTTGCCTCAAAGCATTCTTGAGCTGTTTTTCTGGCTGAAAGGTGCTGCTGCCTTTAGGTATGACTATTATCCTGAGGAGATGTACTCGGTCTGCAGCAATGTTTAGGATGCTGGGATGTCAGTATATCATCATCCTTGTGAATACCAGAACCCAACATCAGCTGAGTGTTCTGACATGTTTCTTGCCGATGGTAACGGTTAGTGGCAATTTTTGCTATAGGTTCTCTTCTGTTAGATTAGACCAGATGGACCAGCCTTCAACTCCCACACCAGTAAATGAGCCTTCTGGGCAATACGCCCTGTCACCAACTGTCCTTCCTTTATCCTCTTTTTGCATTTTTAACCACCCCAAACCCCAGAAGACCTGCCGTATTGCAGATGCTCTGATCCAGTCGCCCAGGCTTCATGGTGTGGCTCTTGTCAGAGTCACTTGCTGACTCTTCAGTGTCTGTTTCATTTTACTGTTATTCACTTCACCTGTCTTTAATGTCGTGTCTCATCAGTGTATAATATGAATTCAAGACTACAACTTTACATTCTACAAAATATAGATCTTAGTTGTTTTACAAAACGCTATTTTGCCAAATGTTATTTACATTCTAGTTTTCACACATTTCTCATTTGCTGCCAAAGAAAAAAATCAGTTTTTGTCAATTTCATCTTCTTTCCTGGTGTCCTGATATCTATGATAGTCAGGCCACAGCACTAGTCTGTTAATAACAGACCATAGCGTTCGTTTTATTATACAAGTTTAATTGATTTTTTTTTATTTACAGACTTTAGAATTCATAATTGTGGAAAACTGTGACACAAAGAGCAGACTGTGATTTGATTGAAAAACACTGACTGGAAGTTTTTCTGTAGTATTTAAATCTGAGTGTAATTTTTAGGATGAGTTGTCTGAAGCATTTTAAGAAATTATGCAATCATTAAAAGGAGGTTATTAGTGTTGTCTTTAATTTTGCGGCCTTTAATGCCACAGTACTTAAGTGTTACACAATAATAGGGATCTATTTACTTATTTGGGTTAGTTTAATGCAAAAACATGCTTGCCTGCTTTTTAATTCAGGGTTTCCAAGAAGTTGAAAACTGTCTTCGCACACGACCTCTCCTTCACCCTGATGTCATCAACCTTCAGGTGCTGTGTCTTGATTCAAATCCAGAAAATCCCCAAATAATGACTCTCATGCCACAGAAAAGCTCAAACATAATAAGAGAAATCGCATTTGTACACAGATAATAATATAGTATTGCTGTGTGATATTTTGCCTTAAGTTGGTAAAACTAAGCAGTAAAGCAATTAGAAGCTGTGTTTAACAGTAACATTCCAATGGTCAAAGGATGATATTTGGCACACAATTTAAATGATAAATACAGTGAAATACACTAATAATCTCAGTAAACCGTTTTTTTCTGCGATGAATACAGTTTGTTAACAGTAGGCCAGTGTTGCCAAACAGTATCATGATCAAAGATTCTTAAAGATTAAAGTGATTATTTCTATTAGCCTGGATGTTTCCATGGATGATAAATGACTGTTAGATGGATTTTAAGTCTACACAGCATGGTCTGTTTTCACAAACCACCTCAGGAATAAGAGGGCTGATGACAATGACCAGGTCTTGTGAAAATGATCTTCATATATACAGATCTAATCCAAGACAAGTCCTCCTCCCTGCTGTTTTGTGTATGCCATAATTGAGAAACATAAATCATTTTGTAAAATCATTTTTAACATTTTGGGTTTCAGACGTGTTATTGGGCGTCCGTGGAGCAAACGCTTCCAGAATGGGAGAGATACTTGCTGGGGAAGGGTCCCGCACCTGTGACTGAAAGTAAACTATGTCAAGGATTCCGGAGACAGAAAGGTTCTTGGCTACAGGCCTCACCTGGACGCGACAAAGGCAAACCACCTCTGCCCAAACCTAGATCTGTTCTGAAAAATGGCCTGTAGAGCTGACTTATCCTACAGAAGGAACGTTGTCACCTGGACCCTCGTGTGGTTGAAAACTTGAACACATCGTTTCTGGGTTGGATTCATAAAGAGGCACTAGACAAAGACCACAAAGTGTCTATCATTACTAGAATATTATTTTTGCCTTTTAGTAAATTAGTTAATACTCAGTAGTGTTGTGTGGCGAGATTAAATACATTAGTGTCTGATTCTTTGTGTTATGTTGTGTGCTTGTACACCAGAAAACACCCGATTAATCACATGAACCGAGTCTTAATACGAATGAGCAAATGAGTTCCTTTTTTGAGACAAAACCCTACGGCCTGTTATAGTCTGTGGTATGCTGCTCTGATTATGAAAAAGAAAAAGCAATGTAAAACTATCATGTTTTCTGTAAAGGACAGTAAACAAGAGACTTGTAATCACTGTTCATTCTGACTGTCATGAGGTATAATATTATTTTACATTTGATATGTAGTGCACAGCAAAAAATCAGAAGCAGAGCTGAAAGTCACTACAGGCTTTTTGATGGAATTATTAATGAAAAGAAATCACAAATTATGCCTGTATGCAAATTAAAACCTAAAAATTATGGGCTTCATTGCCTTTGATAATCAGCCGTTCTCCGTGGTCGAGTATTTTGTGGAACACACTGTAGCTTACATACTGTAACCAATTCAGTATTATTTAATTATGTGTAAGTCGTATAATTTTCATGTTATTGTGGCAGATGGTGGCCTACTGGTTAGGGAGTCGCCCCTGCGATCAGAAGGTTGTGGGTTCGAATCCAAGGCTGCTAGTGGTACCACTGAGGTACCCTTGAGCAAGGTACAGTGGAGGAAATAATTATGAATTTGTAGCTTGCTGTCCATTTCCATTTCCATTTATTTATAAAGCACTATTAAAAAAACCACAAGGTTGACCAAAGTGCTGTACACCACATTGACAAACTCATGTTCTAAAAGTAGTAAAACAACTACACATATATGAAACAATAACAAGTGACAACAAATAAGGTAAGATAAGAACATAAAATCGTCAGC
>JBBMFX010565473.1:0-15345 GCA_037832545.1 Rhabdalestes septentrionalis
CAGTTTTGTCCTCCCGCAACTTTGTGAGTCCTCTCTTGAAAAAAAAAAAAAAAAGGCCAACACCCCGGATTCTTAGTTGCTCGCCTTCCCCCAGGTTATGAAGAAAAATCCAGTCCCATTTCAAAGTCCAGCGGAGTTTCAAAAATTTCCCAAACATAGCCAAATGTTTCAGCACAGCCACTCACGTCCATAAGTCCATAGACACTCTGGTCGCCTCTCTGCCCTGTTCTCTAAATACGTTTAAAGCTTATTTAACCTTGGTTGTCTCACTTCTGTTCTATAAATATGGTTTTTAAACTTGTTTAACATCGTTTGTGTCATATCTCTAGCTTGTGTCTGCTAGTTGTGTTTCGTTTCTTTTTCCGCGCTGGTGAATGCGCTATCGATTTATATGGATTTTTTAGCTAAAAAGAAAATAAATGCACGCAGATAGATATTTGAGGTCCTTTAAAATACAGAAGTAGACCGTTGGTAGTGATATTTGACCAGAAGATAAGAATATCTAAAAGAAAAGTCCAAAGGAGCGCTTTGGACAGGCGAAGCGCGCAGAGCATATGCTCGTATTCTCCTCAAACTAAGCACTTTTGATTCTTTTACACTAAGCTACAAGTCTCCCATTGAGGGCTGGATTGTGATGAAACTGCTTTTGAGTTGTTTTGGCACTGTGTTTTGGCCTTTTGAGCGAGTTTCCTGCGTCTCCGTGCCTCGTTTTAGTGGCAAGCTGCTGATTCGACAGAGCAGCGCGAGCTGAAGCAAGAGTCGATTCTTCCGAAGCTGCACCAAATTCAAATCGGCGCTTCGGGAACCGGCAGAGCGGGGGCGACGCAGAGTTTAGCTCATGAATGATTTACAATTCTATTGTAAAAATAAGGAGATCCGGACGTCTCAAATGGTACTTGTTGCACTAAAAGACGTATTATTCGCTCATTTTTATTATTCTGAGCTCAGATTCTGCACATGAGTTGAAAAGGCCCGTGGCCACGGGGTTTGAGTGCTTCCAGCTCCATTCACAATACCAGGGCGATAAGACACTGCTGAATTCAAATATTTTTGACACAAGCATATATGAAATCCAGCATTTAATCCTACATTTCCTTCAAAGCTTAGCTATGAAATGATTCCAACCTCAAACAAAAATAATAAAGTATGAAAGAGTTATGATTTTTTTTTTTCTTGGATTCGCAAATTCCAAGATGGCCACCAGAAGAGTTGGGCTCCTGTCAGTGGGCCCCTGACCTTCGTCTAAGCCCTTACAGCGGTCTTGACCATGTACCCGTCTACTCTATCCTCATAGACTGGCCACAGCAACCTCTTCCTCCACCTAGCTCAGTGGCTGACCTCCACCAAACACTGATAGTAAACAAAATCATCGTTCGCTGCACTAGTTTTATGTTCAGTCAGTTTGTAATGTGAGGACTAGATGTGGACACAAATGCAAGTGATGGTTTGTTTCATAAACGCAGACAACACAGGTACATGCGTTCGGCAAACATATAGGCAAACAGGAAACATATATGTTAGTGGGAGAGACAGAAACAAATACGGTAATGTCACGGTTGACCAACAGACAATGAAACTAACAGAATAAATACACAACGGGTAAGGGAGAACACCTGGGGAAAAGAGAGAACAAGGGCAGAGCTCATAACCAAAACAAAGCCACGTGGCCTAAGGAAAAAATAGGCAGAAAAGGTAAGGAATGGAACAAGATCTGACAGTTAAAAAATTTGGCGTTTTGATTTGAATGAGATTTTGTCTCATGACGTCAGACAGTGCGTCATTCATCTCCTTTGTCTCCTTTGTGCAATGGTGGGAGGAGCCAAAATAGTTCCTATCATGACCTTCTAACAGGACATTTTACATGTTTACACACATTCTTCCCCCACTGCCCTGAGGAACGGAGGTGTCAGAATGCAATACAGATGTCACTACTACATCCAACACTCCACGACTTGGGCTGCGCTCTAGTAGTGCTGATCTGTAGCTCAAAGCCTCCTAAATATATCAGTCAAAATGAAGTAGGGTGACCGGGAAAGTAAATTTCATTCACAAACACAGGTCTTCTTCATCAGCCCAACATGCTTTGCTTTCTTCTTTTCGACATGTCAGAACAATGCCCTATAAAACTTTATTTCTAACTAAACAAGCTCATGTGAGTGAGTGAGTGTGTGTGTGTGTGTGTGTGTGTGTGTCTTAGGGTAGTGGGCGGGGATGCAGACAGGCTATGGTTTTTCATGAGTAATAAGGTCTAAATATAATTTTATTTTACTTATTTTACACCTGTGGGAAAATTCATGCCCAAAATGTATTTGTTCATCAAATCGATATTTTAGAGCTCCCCCAAAATTTCACAAATCATGTTTACAGGGGAGCTCGTGTCACCACTGGGGGAGCCATAGCTTCCCCTGCTCCCCCTTGTTTGCACCCTTTTGGTGGGGAATGCTCTTGACATCACATTGTTGCATTTTAATGTGGACAGAGAATTGTTTTAAATGGTGCTTGGGTGGATAAATACAAATGTACTTGTGGTCTAGGCCTTAAGGCCATGTTTCCCAATGCTGGTCCTGGAGGCCCGCTGCCCTGATCTTACACACCCACTTCAGCTCAGCAAGAGATTGTTCATGACCTGATTAGTTGGATCAGGTGTGTTGGGAGCAGGGAAAACACTAAAATGTGCAGGGCAAAGGGCCTCCAGGACCGGAGTTGGGAAACACTGGCTTTGGGCCGACAGGGGGCTTTTGGGCCGGTGAGTATGTAATATTTTATATTTGTCAGTATGTCAAATAACTTTTTTTTCTGAACATTTGTGAAGATTGATAACATTATTTTTTTAAAAGCAAAAATGTCACTTTAAGACATTTTGTCATTTTATAATTTCAGTTATTTTATTGTTCTGGTTGTCATTACTACTATTTCATCATTGCCCGTTAATTACTGTTTTATCATCTGGCAGCTGATGTCCTAGTGGTTAGGGTGTAGCCCCTGCATTCAGAAGGCTGTGGGTTCAAATCCCAGGACTGTCTGTGGCACCACTGAGGGACCCTTGAGCGAGGTACTATATTAAAACACTGCTCTTGTTCCTGGCAGTCCCCTGCTTCACTTGGTGAGTGTGTTAAATCTAGAGAAAGAATTTCACACTGTGCACACTGTGTGGTGCGGTGTGTTCTTGCATGACTATAAGGAGCCACTTTACTTTACAAACATATATGAGTGGAGTGAATGAGGTTCCCCAAATAGGATTTCGTCCCCCAGATGTCCAGAAACAGCCTGCCTGGAGCTTCTTGGATTGTTGGCCTATTTAGTCATTGCCAGTTCCCACCCACCAGCTAGGTCTCCCAAAATCAGGCCACAGCTGAGCTGACTGCCTTACTGCTTTCTGTCTGGTTTTAAATGTTTTCATGACAACAGATGGACTTGGACTGTCCATGCAAAAAAAACAAACTACTACACCTGGGAAGTCGATGAATAAGAAGCACGACTGTCTGGGCTGAAGCTTTCTATGGCACTAATAAATGTGAAGGTGACATTGGTAACAAGGTTGCTGGATTGCACTGCTAAACAATGCTGAGAAAAAAAACCCAAACAAGACCCAAATAAGAAATTAAAAAACACAATAACAAAGAAAAAACTTTCCGCTGGTTCAACACCTTGGACACTTTTGTGACAACCTGCCATAAACTGATATTCAGTCAGAAACTCTGGCCTGAGATATACTGGAACATTAAAATCTGATACAACTTTAGTACCAACACAGTACAGTCTAAATGAACAGTACTAATAAACTCCTGGCCATAGTTGGCTGAGGCAACACTGGGAATCTAACCATCAATCTATCCAATGATAAGGCCAATGCTTTTACAGTTATACCATCTGAAAGCCCCTACATGTATTTTTTAAAAGAAAGGCTCTATGTTTTAAAGGGCTGTGGGAGGTGGATCAGTCAGAATCAGGCTAAAAACCAGTCTAGGACCGGCCCAAAACCCTTCTTAACTCCTCTAAACTTGAATTGACTAGTTTATGGGCCAACACTTCAAATCTTGATTCGTATAATCACATACCCCCATAGACCTATGCAAAAATTTGTGTCGAAGGGAAAATAAATACACATTCTCCATAGAGAGTACACTTATGCACACTCTAATGCACAGTTACTGTTTTCTGCTGAATCTAACTTCAGGGGAGAAAAATAAATATGACCTGTGTAAAGTTTTATTTTCCCAACAAAAAATTGGTTGTTCTCTGCATTTGATTAGTCTTTACTTTCCCAAAGAAAAAATGACTGCCAGGAGTGCATTCGACTGCAGGAATTACAGAGTAATCTATACTTGTCGCTGTTAATTAGCCGTTAAAATTATAGTTATTGTTATTAAAAAAGTAACAGTAACTGATTGAAGTCATAGCAGTTGAACATCCCTTTATGTTTGTCAGTTTTTTTTTTTATTAATTGCCACATGGGCCTCAAAGCAGCCGGTTGCACTGTAAATAGTACAGAGATATGTTCTAATGAAAAGCTATAAATGGTGGTTTGCAGTGCAAGGAGATCATATCTTGACTCAAATGGGTGTGTGATCATTATCAAATTTACAACCACTAGTTTACCACAAGTGCTGTAATTGAGAGCTCTTGGAAAACATACAGTTCTGCTGAGGTGCAGTTCTTGAGCAGTGATGACTCGATTAAAATAAAATAACCTCTCTGGGTAAGAAGGGAGGCCCCCACTCTTCCCATCACTCACTCGGCTCAGTGCTGGCCAGCACAGGCGTCTAATAGCCGACAGAATTGGCTGTTAGGGTCCTCCACCAATCATATTGGGTCCAATGACATCGCATGAGCTTCAGATTGAAAAGATGTGGAGCTTTGTAAGACTCAAGGGAGGCATCGCCTCACCTTCACCCTACCAGTGTTGGTGGTGTCATATTAATATTTACTTTTATGGAATTTTGCAGATGCTTTTATCCAAAGCTTCTTCCTTTCCCTAACTACAAGGGACAGTCACCCTGGAGCAACTTGGGTTGCTCAGGAACCTAGTGGTGGTATGTTGGAGGATCATATGACTGGAGAAGTCCAAGCTAGTGAGTAGAACTGAGGAGTGGGGCAGTTAGAACTGGGACTTAAATCAGTTCTGATGCCACTTAGAAGAGACATAAATGTCCAACATTTCCCACTGTTCTTAGTTGCTCCTTCCTCACTCAGAAACATACTGCCTCACAACTAGAGTTTAGCACGGTATGAATCACGCAAAGAAAGCAAAGTTTAACCCGTTAATCAAGGAGGCCTGGATGAGAATCCTATTTACTTAGATTCACAAACAATTTTCTGCCTGTTGAGTAAATGGCTTTCAGAATAGAACCGGACAGACTGGAAACGATTACTGCCCATGTAATCGCCTCTCCAGCACCCCTCCCCCAAACACACATACACACTATAACATTACAAAATGTTTTGGCTCTTTTTCATTTGTTAATTTGTTTACCTGTTCTTAGCACAAATTTTGACTCATGTAGAGCACAAACACACTCACAACTAAACCAATAAACTGTCATTTCACAAGGGGTCCCCAATGTACCTTTGTACCTTTACTTTATTGTTATTTATGTAGTCTCTCTAATCATAGCAATCTAAATGACCTTCATAAAGTGGGGAAGAGATGGTGTGGTTCACGAATTGAGATTTTTTATTTATGTTTTATATTTTATTCATTGTTCTGCAATAAGGAAGGTCATAATGACATTGTCACTGCATAGCATTCCTATTTATTCTACATGTCAATTAAAATGACCCTTACCTATATGCCCATAGAGCAAAATTGTCATTTAAAGCGTTAAATTACTTTAAAGCTGTTGTGGGACTAGATTGCTTATAAGTTTAAAATGTTTGCTTCCCTCATGAAACACAATCATATTCCAGGAAGGGCAGTTCATCTAAAATGTTTGAGATGAAAACCGGATGATAAGATTGTGAAGCCTTCCTTGGAAATCCGGCCCTGAAGGGCCACAGCTCAGTCGTATTTAATGTTATTGCCATTACAACACACAAAATTCAACTTCTGATTGCCAATCAGTTGAGTCAGATTTACTTGAAAAGGGAAAACAGTGCAGTTCACAAAAGGTGATACCTGTCATTACCCTTAACACCAGACCAAATGATGGAGTGAGTGGTCAGTACATTCATTCAGTATAACCAACAGTGATCAAGACTTAACTTTTAAAACTTAAGTAGCACAGATACTTGTCCAAAGTTCAACAAACTGCGCATTAAAGTTATTGTAATTTAAAAACATGTAACAATAATAACCAATCCTGGGGTTTTAAAAATGATGTCACACGAAAATTAACAAAACACAAATTTCTTTTATTTTAGGTCTAAGAAACAGAAACAACAAAAGATATTAGAATCCGGGAGAACTTTCAGGATAGTCTAAGGGTTAATAAAATTCTAGCCCAGGGGAATCTATTCCAGTGAGGTAATGACCACCAGTTGTGAGGAAAAGTTGCTGAAGGTGGTTTTATGTTTCAAGATCTAGGTAGGAGATACAGAGAGGAGAACATTAAGGGTGGAACATAGAATACGTCTAGTCCTGAACCAGAGTCTCAATAACGGAAGTGGATTGCAGTGCCTCTCGAGATTCATCGTTCACGTTAAGGCCTAATGTGGCTCCAGGAAACTCTCCACTAATGTACTGTATAACTCAGTTTACCACTGGTCCGATGCCGCAGGCCACATAACCCTGGCTGAGAAGACTGAGTTGGTTTCCAGATGCTGGAGTATGCAATCTTTGATTCATTTACAGAGAAAATATTTGGTGTTGCAAACTGCTTCTAATTGTGCTTTTGATTAAAATCGGCATTCCGTTGCAAACCTTTCGGGTCAAAGTACAGATTGTTCTGTTTACGTTACTTAAGCAATGCATAGGTAACTATTTCTTGACAATTTCCAGTTCAGACGCCGTCTGTGTCTTGCTGAAGCACCCTTGGATGAAGCTGAAGCATGTTCCCCTCTCTGTGTATCTCGAGCGTGACAGAATTCAGCTGTGTGAACAAGGCCATGCATAAACCCTGCCATCTGCAGTCTATCAAACAGCAGGCCCGCACCTCAACAGGCCCGCGAGACTAACGTATGGCCAGAAGAGTACATTGTGTATTCTTGAGTCCCAGCCACGAGGAGCAAGCCTCATTCCAGCTGAAATCGAAGAGAGAGGGACCCAGTGGAAACTGATCGACCCAAATGTTTTAGATTTTAGCGTGAAGTGGGCGTTTTCACATTATATCTCTTGAGAGAAACATTGCTGGCAAAGTCCTCTTCAGCACATCCTCACCTCGTTTCAAAACGTGTCCGTGTATTCGCTCTCTCCAGTTTCTCTGCGAGGGCATTCAGAGTACCTAATCCACAACACATGGCTTAATATACTGAACATGAAGAAGCCATGTGCCGTACCTGCTACCACATATCTTTCCCATGTAGAATTTGGATTCTTCTGTAAGTCTGTCATGACTATGGCCTTGAGGGTCACTCAGATGTTCATCTGCCTTTATGGTCGTGTGTTTTTATGGTAACTACTCAACCAGTTACAGCTTTAATTGCCCACATGATTGCTCCTCTGAAGTTCGCACTGTAATGAGTTTCAAGGGAGGAGGGGGGTGGTACTCAACAGTCTGGAGTGTTTGAACACTTATGTGTCTGGATCGTTTTTAATTTTACTGCAAGTGCCCGAGGACCAAAATAAACTGAACAAACACCAGCCTGGCATGAAAAAATGTTTGAAACCTCGGTTTCTCATATCAGTTCGGCTTTGCGTAGTTGCTCTCCATTATTACATTATTGGATTTTTTTATCTTGACATATTATGGTTTTCATCATAGGAACAGGGTGAAATATCTGGCATCTCACGCCATCGTCACAGGAGAACATCAGCTAAACATGTCAGTATAAAGGGGGAAAGAGTTTTAAAGGCATTCTGTGGCAAATGAAATGTGTAATTTCATGGAAAACCTGGAAACCTTCCATCTGTTTAAATGTTCTGTACTTGTAGGAAGTACAAGTTAATACATACCAGCCATTCATTTGATATACTTGGTTTAAAAGAACCTGTGTTCTACAGTTTTGTGTACTTTCTTTGTTTCCCGCAAGTCCACTTACAACATTTGTTGGCTGTATGGTCTTTGTACTTCCTTCTTCTTAGCATTAAATTGACTATTTTGGTTACTGTGTCTTTAAGACAGATATTCGTCAATGAGCTCTGCTCTGATTGGCAGTGCAATGCAGTCCAGGCTGAAATTTCACCATGAATGGTGTAGGCTGTAGGTAGGATGTTTTGTTTTCTGTGACTTTTTCCAGCAAAAATTTAGGAGCACCCACCAAAAATTAATGAGCACCACAAATACAAATTGTAAATTAAAAGATTATTTAATTTTAACTTTTTGCCACACACTTGTCCCTGCATTTCTTGTGTTTGGCACTCTCACCGTGTTTGAACACGCTCTCGCACTTAAGGTGCATAGATTCAGTGGCGAACGCTGTGTTACTTGCAAATTCTGTCCCACAGGTTTTACAGTGAATGCAGTGCATAGAGCCATTTTCATAGCGGAGCCACTCGAAGTCTTTCAACCATTCTCTCCGAAAATTGTACGCCTTCTTTTCGGCTGGTGAATCAACATTCACCACATGATCGCTATCACTAGCGCAATTATTTGTAACTTTAGGTGTCAGTGTTGTTTTCATTTTCCTGCTTCTTCACCTCTTCACATTTACATTTCCTCGCTGTAGTTAGCACTGTCACCTGACTGAGTGATTGACAGCTATTATTAACCAATCTAAAATCTCAACGGCAGAACCGCCACCGTATCAGCATTCAGCACACAGAACACACATACTGTTCACAATTTTTAGAAAAATTAAAACAGGTTGCACAACAACAATTACATGCACTCGCACCAATGCTCCCAGTTATATTTTGAGGTTGCATAGATGAAATTTTGGGAATGGTCGCAATTTCGAACCCTGAACTAGGAGGCGAGCAGTACTTCTGAAATGTATGTAATATTTTATTCCAAATTTGGAATGTTCCAAATGGAATGTTTTTTCTCACTGCCATTGTAAAAATGTACTTATGTATTTGCATAACTAATTACTTAATTATGTAACTAATTATGAAGCATGTAATAGTGTAATTTCAGTAAAACAACAAAATGTAATATCTCAATTTCTGAGAGATGACTGTGTTTATTTCTACATGGTGCAAAAACTGACAAATAATTGATGACCGTGATAATAGAGCTGTTTCTCTTAAAGCTGCGGAATTGCTCAAGAGGTGATGTTAAGGACGGCACGCTTTTTATTACGGGTTGGAATTGAGTAGGGATATACCAGAGGGATCAAAGTTTTTTCAGTTATTGTGTCAGATAGGACCGTGGTTTTGGACTCATTCTCTCTCGAAAGTTGAGCGGAAACTTGGTGTGGTGTGGCCAAATATTTGATGCAATGCAAAAAGCTTTCTGAAACTTGCACACATTTTCAGAATGCTTGGGGAGGTATTACTTTTGCCTTCAGAGACAGATTTTCAACAGTCAGTCAGACCAGAACATAACTTATGTCTCAATTCATTTGACAATCTGATATTGAAAACAAGTGGCAGTTTTTTTAATATAAGGGCCACAGTTTACAGGTTACATTTTGCTGATTGATAAGCAAATTTGTAAGGTTGGCCCAGATGGTATTTCACAGGCCTTCCTAAATGAGTACAGGGTCAAAAATGATTATATAAAAATTTTATAGATAACTGATATGCTGATATGCTGAACTATCCCCAGGAACACTTGGGGAGGTGAGCCCAGGCGTGGTTCAGTTGGACTTGGGCATGCTACGGATCAAGTTACATTTTTTAAAGTGCAAAGTGTCCATTTGTCATACTAACTCTGTACCAACGTTACTATCACAATTGATGATCCAAACACATTAAGAAGGCAAGAAAGTCCACCAATGAACTCTTGATAAAGAAACACCTGTTAATTAAACACGATTCCAGGTCAATTCCTCATGAATCTGCAAAACTGTCATCAGAGCACTAGGTGATGTTTACAGTATTGATCTACAATTAGATTAATCTACAATTAATGGCTCATAATAAAAGGAAATCATTGAATGTGCAGGTGTGTTCAAACTTTTGACTGGTAGTGTACATGAACAAACCACAGCACAGAGTGTGAGCAGCATGGAATTATTTCTCTGTATTTAACCCATTTACCAAGTGAAGCAGCGGGCAGCCAGGAACCCATCACCCGGGGAACAGCGTGTGGGACGACACCTCAGAGCTGCCACTAGCGGTACTGGTATTTGAACCTGTGACCTTCTGACTAGGCCACCAGCTATGTGGGAGTAGGGCAAAATGCTAGGGCACAGTATAAAGCAACCAGTCCTAATATAAGTACACCCATATCTACAACACATTTGTCGCAAAAGCTGCCCTGGCTTAATGTGACTAAGAGCTTTTTTTTCTTTTTGGAGTGTCCCACTGAGTTTTTTGAGTGCATGGATGATACAATACATTTTTTACAATCCAACAAACATCCATTCACCAAGTGAAGCAGCAGGCAGCCAGGAACACAGCGCCCGGGGTGCAGCACCTTACTCAAGTGTACCTCAGTGGTGCAACTAGCGGTCTTGGGTATCAAACCACCAACTTCCTGCTTGCAGAGTGAACACACTAACCACTAGGCCACCAGCTGCCCCTTAACATTTAGAATATGATTTATTTCATTTTTACATGTATTCATTTACATGCAAGCTATTCCCTGTAGATTTGTACAGGTGGAGACAGAGCTATAGTAGAACCCCATGTAAGTTCTACTGACTACGAATCACCAGGTGACCCATACTGGTTGGGCCATGTTTTTAATACCATGCCCCAACCAGAATGTGTCACTTGGTTAGTCGTAGTCAGTAGAACTTTCATGTTGTCTATATGAATCCTGTTGAATTGTTCATAATTTGCCTCATTCTCTCATGTGTTTGGTGTGAAATGGTTAATTGTAGAGAACTGTACAAACTTAGATGTCTTACCGTGGTTGTGAATGGCCATTTTATTTACTCTCCAAACCCACTAGTCTTCTGACTGTTTACATGGAATGATGATCTCAAAACAGTGGCAATTCTGAATCAAATAAGTATTTTCCTGCATCATAAATGATTTTCTCAAATCTCAGGAATCAGGCATAATAATTTGTAATAATTTGCTGTGAGGAAGCTTTTAGACACAGGCATCTGATTCCATCTGCCACCACTGCAAAAGGTTCTGACAGGTAAGCTTCATTAGAAAATGAACCATTTCACACCAAACGCACTTTGAAGGACTTCAAAGATTTCATTTAGCAGATATCCCCTTTTATTACAATAAATATGAAGGTACAGATGTTATATTTAGGTGCATAATGTTCAAACTACACATTTCACATTCACAAATCCTCCTCAAAATAAAATAAACATCGACCTGGAGATATATGGTGTAAAATGCATCAAATAAATCTCGCTTCAGTGATTCTGGTATAGAGCTGAGGCCATAAAGAGGCCTCTAAGTGCTCGGTTTGGTGATTTAGGAGTGTGGGGTGAAAAGACACAGCATTTGCTGTCGCCTGCACTTAAAAGACGGACATTCAATCAAAGGTAAAGCTAAACAATACTCCCATGCACATAATATTAATCCCCCCAGTGGTCCCCACTGTGACTTTTTCCAGAGAAAACGTTTGTGTGCTGGATTCACAAAAGCCCTCCTAAATCTTCTTAAATGTGCTTTTTTTCTTAGACACTTTCCTTCATATTTTCATTAATTTTTCATTATTTCTTTCTTTGATTTTCTCCTAAGTAACTTCTATTCCTGAAGATGTATATATTTTCTTAATCCTAGAATAGCCCCTAACTGCACTGATATATTAGTGTTGTAATAATCTCCATTCCAGTGTTTATTTTTCCAGCCTCTCCATCAGTCTCTGTACCCCAAATCATTACACATTTCTCCCTCCCAAAAAGGTGCTTACATGGTTCCCTGGGCAAAACCCCATTCACAGAAAGTGTTAATCTCTTTGTTGTTGCCACTAGAGGGCGTACTTCCTTTCAATGAATCAAATACTTTCACTTGCAGTGCCCCTCTGAGATTTTGAACACTAGGCAACCCCCTACATCCCTTCTTCTTAAATATTTACATAATGTTTTCATTTTCAGCATTTATCAGACACTTTTATCCAAAGTGAATTCCATTCCCTAACTACAGTAGGCAGTCTCTCTAGAGCAACTTGGGGTTAAGGATATGGCTCAGGAACCCAGCAGTGTTATCCTGAAGGTGGGATTCGAACACAAGACCTACCAAGAGTTTCCTAGAAAGTCTTTCTATGCAAAATGAACTATCAGCAATTTGCATTTACCTAATTGTTGCTGAAACACTGTCAAGAGAAACAATCCGAGTCTTAAATGATTGAAACTTTCTTCATGATAGCTTTACTTGTAGTCCTGCGGCTGTCCTGGCTAATATTATGTTCACTCTATAGTCCCTTTGCTGGAGGAAGTAACCTCGGGAGGAACCAAGCCTCAAAAGAGAGATAGTCTCATTAGAGGTCGATTTTGTGAGTTTGAGTCAGGAGCAGTTTGAGGAACAGATCCAGAGCTTTTGAACAGAAGTTGCCCTTGAATGGGGGGAGCACATGGGGATTTGAAATTAGCCGAACCATTCCAGTACTTGGGAAATGTACCCCAGCAATTGTAGAGGCGATATGAAGACAGAAATGTGATCACGTCCCACCGTGAAGTATTTAAACTCAGCTGACAACAGGCTATGTGAAGCTAAGGAGCAGTTAACCACTGCATCAAATCTACTTTCTATGTCCTTTGTTCAGTCAAATTCAACTGACAACTGACTGATAAATCGTTCAACATTTTTTAACTTTGCATGAGGTGAATCTAGGTTTGCCAACTTTCTTGAAGGTGCACACGCAGAAGAAGAGAATCAATAAGAGTCTTAAATGATTGAAACTTCCTTCATTTACTTGTAGTCCTGCGGCTGTCCTGGCTAATATTCTGTTCACTCTATATCAGTACCTTTCTCTTTACATTTACACAACAGCTCCCTTAATACATAATATTGGTCTTCTGAGCCTGACCTCTCATAGAGAATGTTGCTTGGTGGGACTCTTGTCCATTTAACCCCCCAGTGAAAGTCAATGTGTCTGATAGGATCATTTTTCTTCCCCTGGGGTTACGCTGGAGCCAGGCGTGATGTGTTCCATGTGTGATTATTCAAAAGTCTGAATTTGTTAGGTCCACGCCACTCTAGCATCCATAGGGGTCTGAGATATGAGATGGCTCCTGATGTTTATGCAGTTCTGCCATATGAAGTTTGGTGTGCATTTGCCTGCTACACTACAGGGAGTGCACTGAGCGGTAGCATGCTTTGTTGTTCTGCATACCTGGAGATAAATGTCACACATTTGTTTCCCTCAGCTGTCTGCTGGCTTTCTGACTCTTATTAAATTTCTTGGCTTCCGCAGAAGGTATAATGGGGCTTTTCCACTGGCTCAGTGAACCACAGTGTACCACAAACAAATGTTTTTCTATTACAAATAAAGCAACATGAACTCGAGGCGAACCTGAGTCGCTCGACGGCAGAATGGAAAGCGGGCAACATCCTACACCATTTTCTGACTGGTTAAATGGTGTCATCACAAGATGGAAAGGGACCATAGATTTTTTGCTATCCTTGAAAAAAACAACAATGGAGAGACTAACTAACAACTGGGAAGTCAACGATGTACAACCATGACTCTCTGTTTGGCCTGGAGATACATTTCAGTGGGAATATCCTATCACACTAACAAATGTATCTTTAATGCTGTGAGGAAGGTGAACCAGGGCATCACTAACATGTTATCTGGGTTAGGTATTTGTCGCATGGACAAAGAATGCAGAGAAAACATCAAAAAACACAAATAATATAAAAGACCACAATAACATAGCAGCTCTACCTGATTCAACTCTATGGTTTTTGGATGACTGGCCATAAACTGCGAGGGGGCTTTAATTTGCCACCAGTAAAGGTCCCAGAGTCTCAGTTTGGTTCACATTATGCCTGCTGTATCAGTTGAGGCTGTCTATAAGGAGTGTGCATGAATCACCCAACTAACACACACCACTAAGACAGAGCGTTAGGTATAGTGGCATTGATGGATGGATGTACATTCTTGTCTGTTCTGCTTACAAAGTTTAGTCTGCACTGGGCAGCCATGAAATCCTCAGGGGAAGGGCCTACTAAGCCTGTGATTAGTACTACCGCCTCAATGTCCCCCTCAGAGTGATCCATCACAGGAAATGTTAGCCTAGAATGACAGTCAGTCATCACATTGTCCAACACAGGCTTCTACTTAAAGGCACATTTAAAGGACAGAAACTCTCTAACGGCCCTTTCAATTAAATTAAATTAAATTTGATTTATATACCCTACTGAGGGACCCATTTGTGACAGAGGCGAGGAAATACTCCCTTTGCTGGAAGAAGAAACCTTGGGAGGAACCAAGCCTCAAAAGAGAGAGAGTCTCAGTAGAGGTAGTTTCTGTGAGTCTGAGTGAGGAGTAGTTTGAGGAACAGATCCAGAGCTTTTGAACAGCAGCTGAATGGGGGAGGAGCACATGGGGATTTGAAATTAGCCAAACCATTCTAGGACTTGGGAAAGGTACCCCTGCAATTGTAGAGGCGATATGAAGACAGCATTGTGATCACGTCCCACCGTGAAGTATTTAAACTCAGCTGACGACAGGCTATGTGATGCTGAGAAGCAGTTTACCACTGCATCAAATCACTTTCTATGTCTTTTGTTCAATCAAATTCACCTGACCCTCTACCACTGATAAATAGTTGTTTGCATGAGGTGAATCTAGGGTTGCCAACTTTCTCAACCCCAAAGACACCTTTTTGCAGGTGTGCACGCAGAAAAGCTGACCAACAATAATGGAAATCGAAAGGTTTCATACTGTAAATTACAATTACACACTGTTTCACCACTCATTTTGAACAGTCTATTATTTTGTTACTGCTCACCACTAGTGGCCAGTGCACACACACACACAGCAACAACCGCGTCTCACAGCAACGTGTGCATGAGTTTTGCCATCTAGGCTTACGGTAGTCTATTACTGGCCTGGAGCTTCCCCAACAGGAAAAATCAAAATCACTCATATTTCGAGATGTCCCGGACAATTCAAGCTTCAAGCACGGCTTGTCTGCTTCAAGCACGGCTCGTCTTGAGCCTCCTCCACTCAAAAGAAGAGGGAAACATGCGTCAAGACTCTTCTCAGTCTTGGCCCCCCAATG
>JBBMFX010565539.1:0-15340 GCA_037832545.1 Rhabdalestes septentrionalis
GCGTAAAAAGAGGCGTACGCATATTTTAGGTCCGTTTTGTGCGTACGCAACGGTTATAAATGAGGCCCCAGATCTTTTATTTGGTATTGATGAAAATGCAGGATTACCGGTCGGGCCCTCCTTCCGGCAGGCGGTTTAGGGGCTAGGCTCCGGTGCGCTCTGTCCAGCTCTGGTGGCGAATCAAGCACCTGCGATCCAAAGATCGACGAGGAACTGAGGAAAAAAAGTAGTAGGACGCAGACCCTCAATGGCTTCAGGAAAACCCACAATCCGAATGTTCTGGCATCGGCTGCGCCCCTCCAGATCTGCCATCTTGGTTTTTAGCCACCCGTTCTCCTTTTGGAGCGCAGGGCATTTGGCCTTGAATTGGTCCAAACGTTTATCGAAATCGGCATGTGCAAGCTCGAGAGAACTAATGCGTAGGCTATGGTCCTGCACAGCTGACTGAACGCTGTCCGTTTTAGAGGACACATTTTCAAAAGAAGTCTTAAAGTCCGCTGATAGCGCAGCTCTGTATTCTTCTAGCAACAGGCTAATCTGCGCCATTGTCACAGGTGCTATCGGCGACGAGTCCTCTCGTTCTCGCTCGGATCTACCCTTCGATTTGGATATTCTATAGGTAGATTAGAAGTACTACAAATAAAAAAACAACTAAGTATGGGCTTCAGAACAAAAAGTGCGAGGTTTGCAAGATAAATGTGGTATAGTGTAGTGGAGCGAGTCGAGTACACGTCTACTCAGTAGACCCCATACCGGAAACCCCCCTGACACCAATATACTAATGATGGAGAGGCAGGGGATTAGCATTAGACCTGACATTTTCTAGCAGCTTTTGGACATAGAAGAACCTCTGACAATGTTTTCTTGTCTGCCTAGAAAAATATAGAGTGGTCAGTCATGTCAGTTTTTTTTAACAAAGGTTTTATAACTGCCCCATAAAAACATCACTACTATTGTTTGCAGGTACCTGTGGTTCTGCACCTCCCTGGTTCCTAGATAGTTGGGAAATAGTAAACACAGTAAATACTAAGCAGAAATGTGTGATTATTTTTGTTAGATTCAATGTGGGATGATAGATAATTTTATTGTATGGCTCTATGGGTTTATTCTATGGGTCAAATCTGGAGGTGTTAGACTTACAATATGGAGACTTGTCACGACTGTTCTTGGAAACTTAATGAAAAGAGAACTATACTCTAGATAAGAATGAAGAAATGTCCTAAAATTGTACAAATCACTTGTGAGGTGACATGTACCTCCACCGTACTTCTCTTTCTATCATTTGGCACAGGGGCATCAGAAGCATTTTTAATACGATGGGGACACCTGGGGGCGGGGTTTGGATGTGTGGGTGGGGCTTTAGTGTGGGGCAGGGTTTGGGCATGGGGTGGGGTTTGGGTTGCTGGTGCAAACTAGTCCTTTTTTGAGGTGGGGGTTTTTGGAGACCCCTGTTGAATCTTGAAACTTTCACAAAAGAATCCACCCCACTTAATCGATAGGAGAACCCACAGCACTGGAAATCTGCCCCGGGTTTTCCTCCAACTCACCACATGCAAGTGAAATGAATCATCTGTGCATAGAGAGGTTGCTTGGATTTCCAGTGGTGTGTGTGTTCTTCTATCGATTAACTGGAGTGGATTCTTTTGCAAAATATTCAAAATTCAACAGCACTGGGTGAACCAATTATTTGTGTTAAATGTGGTGAGGTCCAAAGGAACAATTATGAAATGTGAGGGACACATCCACCTCAGATTGAATGGCGACGATGCCCACTTTCGCTGTTTAGGCTTCAAATCTGATGTGGTGGTCTTGAGTAGAAAAAAGCCCTGGAGCTTTATTTATTAATTTTATGACATTTAAAGGATACTATTCAGAAAAATCATAATTAATGTGCGCAGGATTGGAGAGGCAGCAGAAGGAGCCTCTTGTTGGCTTTGGCATAAAAGGGAGGAGGGGGATTGGAGCTGATGGGCAGTGACCTGGCCACCACTGCTGACCCACCTGGAGAGCGGTTAGGGGTCAAAACACTCAGTGAAGTTTGGTCACTGTCTGATGACATCAGCTTTAGGCCAAAGACCACAGTTTTCCAAAGAGTGGCTACATGTGTGGCAAACTCCGATGTATCAAGCCCTAGTCTAAGGGTAGGTTTACATGATGACGATGTGAACAGAAGACGCAAAAGTGGTGTCGCGTCTTCACTTTTTATCTTGCGTTCAGACGAGCGTTCTCGGGAGGAAATATGTGTGCATACGGTGATGCAAAAAGTGTGTAGAAATCCATCGGGTATGCATGTCAGATGGCTAGGTGGTGCTGTGATACACGAACACAAATGCCGCCATGCCTACGCGCATGCGTAGAATCTTCCTTCTTCTTGTCACTGTGCCGCGGAATCACAAAATATGGCTACCATACATTTGTAGTAACGATTCCTGTACATTTATTATGGCTGCCAGAGTAGCCTGAAGGTCCGAAGCATGGATGTCATCCGACATGTTTGTTTACTGCGTGACGTAAACGCCTACGCAACATGAGCAGAATAGCAGATCTGAGCCAGTTTTGCGTCTTGGCCAGTTTAGACAGAAACGCTTCACCGGAGCGTCTTCAACTTTTCCACTTTCGAGGGTGGTTTAAGAGTTTTGCATCTTCAAGCCCCAAAAACGCCGTCACCATATAAACAAAAGGCCCTTCCGATAAAATATTTAGTAATCTTTACTCGCAAGCGTCTTCGTGTAAACTGGGCCTAAATGCATCTGTGCATCATGCAGAAATTTTTAATCTATCTCCAGTATAGATTACTCACTGTAAGAGACATACATTTTGTTACTGAATTTTGTAATTAGTACGTTGTCAGCATGTTTTGGCACAGAACTGTAATTATCGTTGCAATAATATAAATTTTAAAAAAAATTATAAAAATAATAATAGTACTAATAATAAAACTAATTATAATAACCCATAATTCCACTGTAATCTTAACTGAAAATGGTCTACAAGTTGCAAGAATCTATAATTTACTAACCTACGAGTTAATGGCCAATGCATTCCCACATAGATGATGAAATCATTTTTAATTTTCTTGCAACAAAAAGACGGAACTGTGACAGTATGAACAAACGTGCTCTGTTCTACTTAATCATGCTTCCTCTCTGAGCTGTTCCTGGAGCAATCTTTTACTATCACATATGTGTTACATTATCTTATCCGCCTCAGTTTTTGAGGAAAAAATGTACAGTTCTCTACAGTTCTCTGACAGTCTACAGCATACATATGAGGCACCCGGGTCCTTTCCACCTTCCTGAGTAAAATGTCTATGTAAGATTAAAGATCCAGTACTCTGTGCTTAGCGAACTCAGGAAACAGTCTGCTATTTATACATTTATGGACAAAACAATGTCTTTGATAAAACACCTACGATCAGTCACACAATTTTTAGGCTTATGTTTGAGAATCACCCATCTAAATTGCTGCACTTGCCCATGTCATTCATTCATCACTATAGGTGATGAATACATTATACATTTACGGCAGACGCCTTTATCCAAAGCGACTTCCATTTCTAACTACAGGGGACAGTCTCCCTGGAGGAACGTGGGGTTAAGGGTCTTGCTCAGGGACCCAGTGGTGGTGCTGGGGGTAGGATTCGAACGTAAGACCTCATAGTCCAGAGGCAAGTATCCTACCCACTGAGCTACTTCCACCCCTTCATAGAAACATGTGCACAAAAACATTGTGTATGTATGTACAGAGTATCATTTATTTATTGAACCAGTAGCATATAACAATAAAAGTACAACAAGAGGAATTCTCTGTCAAATGGGCTTATTTGTATACGAACAAACGCATATAATGTAGAAAATAAATAAGTAGAATATTTGCACACTGGTGTAAAATTTACTTCAAGTGTTCCCTCAAGTCAGAGATTGTAATATGCAGTGGAATCATAATCAGCTTCCTTATGACAACTATTGACCTGCTTAAACAGTTCTAAAAGAGTCAGTCAAGGTTTCAACAAGTTAAACATATTTTAGGACTTTACAGCTAGAAGAGTGTCCAAACTTTTGTTATTTGTGTCAACTTTTGTCAAATTAGCAACATTTAAAGTAGCTGCAAATGTACAGAAAATGCATTTATTTAAAAAAAAAAACTGTAGATATGTTTACTTCTTTCCCCTTATGTGGACTTGTAAAATTGTATGTGTAAAATTGGCCTCTACAACAAATATTACCTCTCATTTTTCGTTTTGTTTTTCATAATTGAAAAGAGCAGCACACTTTTTGCAGTATGTCGAAGCTAATGACCAATGGATTAAGAGAAATAGTCTCATGTGATTTCAAATAAAAGCTTGTAACATTGACGTACATTTGAGGTTTTCATTTCCTAAAAACATTACACGCAGTTCTGAGAATAATCAGTCATACTTTAGTTCAGGGGAATCAACCTGAATACATTTGCTTGTTAAGTTGCGTTCAAACGCAACTTAACTGAGAAAGTCATAAATCCTAGTGTTAAACTCTGGTAAGTCAGTGTTGCGTGAGTTTGTCATTTGGGACATATGACCATCCACATCAATTCAGCAGACCAATTTCCTTTGTTTCCTGTTGCTACAGTCCACATGAGTGGATTAAACTCACGTTGCCCTCAGTGTTCAGTTCTTTCTGAAAAGAGGCCAACGAGATTTATATCATTACTCATGGGTTAGCTGAACACACGTTCTCTTTGTGTTTCCTGACCTTTCTGCATGTTGCAAAATGTGCAGATTCAGGGTGCTGACATGAGAAACTGCGGAGACATTACAGAGAGAATACTCCAGTGTGGAAGCACCTGTGACCCGTACTTTCTCGGAAAAAATGAAAAAAGCCAAGGATTTCACGTGTTATCTGGTGAATAGCCCCAGTTTAAAGCTGTTTGACCTCAAGGTATCAGTCTTTGGACAGTTTTGTTTAAAAACATGCAAGTACCTTGGGTCAGAAGAGCTTTTGCGGTCATGCTGTGGGGAAGTGAAACGTTCTCATACTATCCTTTAGTTTCGAACAGTGTCGCAACTAGGTGTCAAGAAATGAAGGGTGAAAAAAATCTATGATCTTCGTAAAATCTTGACCAGTGTATGAGGATTAAAATGATATATGTACAAACGGATTGGAACAGACCTGCTTTCCAGGGTTTGGGTGAGAAGGCCTGGCTCACAATCTCCTATCCAGTTCATCCTAAAGGTGTTGGGTGAGATTGAGGTCCAGTCAAGTGTCACCACACTGTACTCATCCAGCCATGTCTTTATGGAGCTCGCTTTGTGCACTGGGACACCGTCATGCTGGAATAGAAAAGGTTTCCCTCCAAATCTTGACCACAGATTTGGGAGCACGATGATGTCAAAAATGTGCTCTGAAATGTGTAGTACCAGCTATTACATATTCTTATAAAACATAAAAGCCAAATAAACTATTTTATTTATTGCCCATTTGTAGTTAGGCAAAGAGTTTCCTCAAATATTTAAACGGACAGAGAGTACTTTTGCAGTATCACACTTGTACCACGGGTACACAGCTTGTTAGCATTTTCACTGAGACAATTAATTATTCTGCATTAATATAACACTGTCTTCCTTAAATTTCCTCACTTCCATTAACTACTTTCCTCACTTTCTATAAAGCCAGGTTTATTTCAACAGGGTCTCTTTTCCTGTAAGAGTGTTCTGAAAAGTTCACGGTGACTGAAAGCTCATAAAAAAAAGGAAAGAAAAAAAGAGATGTATTCCTTGTAACTATGATGATAGAGCCTCCTAAAAAAATATGGCCTGCCTTAGTTTTAGCAGATGTTAGCAGGTTGTGGTAAGCATACCTCTTAATCACCTTCTCACTTCACTGACAAGAAGTCCAAGTCAGAATCATAATACTGATTCCGGAGGACATTGCTTAAATTCTACGATAAAATGAACGTAAACTTTACTATCCTCTCTTCCATATACGGGATATAGAGAAACAAAATTACGACGCTCAGGTTCCTGTGTGTAAACAGACTAAACACTGTGAATTAATAAGTGTAGAATAAGATCAGAGGGAGATTTAAACTGTCCTGAGTGTGTGGACAGCTCTCTGTGCATTGTATGTAAAAATAAATAAATCAAATGTTCAATAATTGAAAAAATGTGCAATATATGGACAGGATAGTCTGTATAGTCAGCATAAACAGTATAACAGTATAAAAAAGTGAAAATAGCAGCAGAAGTATACCTGTGGATCAAATCAGTCCTATGTTAACCAAGTGTTTGTTCTTTTCATAAGCTATGTAAAACTAAATTTTAAATGTAAGATGCATATGGAGTAAACAAACATTTGCCTCAGATCCCACACACACATGAAATTAATGGAACTTTCATTTAAACGTTGTCTCCGATATAGCTAAAGCAATTCAATACAAGGTTGTTTGCATAGCGCTTTTTTCAACCAAACTGTCACAAAGCAGCTTTACAGAGTTCAGGTCTGTGCCCCTAGTTAGCAAGCCATAAGAGTCATTGGGTTTTATTAAATTATCATTATTCATGGGTGCAAGCAGGTTATTGTAAAAATCATCCAGTGATCCAGTGAGTCTTGGTGTTTTTTTATAAAACGTTTTCATCGTTTTTAGTCGGTTTGTGTATTTTGTGTAATGTTAAGGCCTATTGAGTCATCATAGACGTTGTCCCTAAAACATGAAAATGTACAATCTCTAGAATACCTACTGACAACTCGACCCAAGGTACTTGCATGGTTACTGTTTTAGCAGGCTGCATCTTCGTTTACGGATTACACACATAGACTGGAATTCAAAACCTTATGAGGGTCGAGACCTGTATATTAATTACCAAGGTTTGAATATTAGTGGCATCTTGTGGCTAAAAAGGGAACTGCACCTATAACTCTGCCAATTATTTTTAAGGAAGGGTAAGTATGAGTGTAAAATCGAATTGTAAAGTTTCCATTTCACATACATGAACACACCACAGAACACAGTGTGAACATCTGAACCTCCGTTTCTCAAAAGAGGAGGAAGATAAGCATCAAGACTTGGCCTCCCAGTGGGGGAAAGAACTCACTCTTGCAATCAGATCTGCAGAATCCCTCGCTGTCTTCAAGGAGCACCTTGGTGTCTAGCCAGTCCTCTTTTTTTATCTCTTATGCATCTTTTTCTTGATATTTAAAAAACCTTTGGCCCTTACCATTTTAACTGTTTTCCTTACTTGTGTATTAACTTTTCCTTTTAGAGGGTTTGTTAAAGTGTGTATCTCAGCTAGCAGTGACTTGGTAAAAAGCAGGTGTTGATTTTAGTTTAGATCTATAGATATTAAGAACAGATGTAAACTACATAAGCACTGATGGATATCGCCCTAGATAAAAGTATCTGCTAACTGCCATTAATGTAAACATAAACAGCATGAAGTTCTCTCCCTGTATTTAACCTGTTAACCGAGTGAAGCAGCGGACAGCCAGGTACACAGTGTGGGTTCGGTATCTGGCTCAAATATCTCAGTTGTTCCACTAGCAGTCCTGGGATTCAAAACCATCCTTTCTGATTACAGGAGCATGTCTTTAACCACTGGTGCTAGAGATCCACTGCCCTGAACAGTTCAAACATTTTCCACAAATCCACTCATCAGATAACTGACAAGCCTTTTCTGAGTTAGTGTTTTTTCATGATTCACATTACGTTATTATGCAGGCACTCTTATTCAGTGCAACTTACAAACATCTGTTAGATTTTAGACCAAATAGTCCCATCTAGTAGCATCATTTTTATAGTATTATTTATATACAATGGTATTATTACTAGAATGTATTTATTTTTTCATTTATTCATTCAGTGTTACATATACAGCCATTGATCCACACTCCAATGTCTTACATCAGTCATAGTTATTTTGTTAGGTATTTTTGCAAACCTCCTGAATGACATACATAGACATAGTGCACAATGGTGATTCATACATTTGCAATAGATCCAGGTTGTGTAATTGCACAAACAGTTCATTGCGCATGTTAATATTTCATTATATGTTGTTGCATGAGTCTGTTTGCAATTTTTCTGAGCTTATTTTGGCTACAGAGTTATAAAATGATCAGGCCTTATGCTAGAGTTGGTAAACGTCATCAACAACAGAATTCTGAGGGAGGCACTCCTGATTCACAGGGCAGCATAATGACATTGCATCCTTAAATGCTTTGTACCAAGTTGTTACCAACTATCTACTACAGTGGTTTTATGTTCCTCCATCACCTTGCTTTGCCTGGCATTCAGAGACTTCATGCTCCTGGACTGTAGCTTTGAATTAGTATTTTCTGGGTCTAGGTTATAGTTGTAACAGTTTTAAAGTAAAGTGGCCGTTTATAGTCACACGTGAACACAAAGTACAGCACACGGATCAGTTTAAAAGTCTTCCTCTGTATTTAATCCATTCACCAAGTGAAGCAGTGGGCTTCCAGCAAAGGGGGGATCCCAAGGAGCAGTGTGTGGGGACGGTCCCTTGCTCAAGTGTATCTCAGTGCGGCAGAGACGGGGACTCGAGTCTGAGACTGGAACTCGGCTCACACTTAATTTGCACAAACAAAGACTTGTGATATAAGATTTGCCCTCAACAACTTGAGGCTTGAGTCAAGATTGGGTGTGTTGACTTGTGAATCATCACTCGTAAACAATGTTCATTTCATGGAATTATTTATTTATATCTCGCACTGTTTCCAACAACCCCTCGCTTGCCATAATCCAGAATTATTAGCCGAAAACCGTTCACCTCGCCCAGGTGTCCCATTTCTTTTTTCCGAGGTGAATATTTTTCAGCTCATAACTCTGGATCGCCGGGGGGCTATTATGGTAAACAAGGGGTAGTTGGAAAGATGTAACTAGCCCTATGTAACTGTGAAGTGTAACATGTAGAGCGTGAGATATATCTTTCATATTTGACATTGAGATTTAAGATAATTTAATGTAAAGCATCTATGTTGGTGAGAGGATATCACAGCATGCTGCAGCCAATTGTAATCAAGGGGTGTGGCAAACCCTCTAAACATTTAGAGCTCAAAAATCCCAAATTTAGAGTCAAACTTTGTAAAAGTGCAACATTTCATTTTTAACATATTTAGCTCTTAATGTGTGAAACTTTTGCGAACATTGCGCTAAATAATGAAAAAGTTACACCCGTAAATTTGTTAAGCTGGCTAAACAACTAAGTGGACTTGGTAAATATTACTTGTGAACATCTCTGCAGTGGTGCCACTTGCTGTCCTGGAATTCAAACCCACAAACCTTCTGATCACAGGGGCAGCACCCTAACCACTAGGCCAACAGCTGCCCTGTAATTTATACTGTGTTAATTTGTGTTTATAACAAGTGTAATAAGATCAATCATGATTAATTGCAGAAATTAATGTCCCAGTTGTTATAATTGTTGGGTGTCCCAGGACATTTGTCCAGGATTTTGCTGATTGGGGTGTGGAGTGTAAAAAGTAGTGTAAATTAGATTTTTTCATAAATCTGCTATCAAAGACCACATGGAACTGCCAAAGAGTTGCAATGTCAGTGAGAGTTAGTGTTTTTTTTTTTTTTTATATGTTATGATTGTGTAAATTTGAATGTGCTTCAGTATAGCAGTTGTTAATTCTATTCTCCACCCTAATGCAAGTCAGCAGATAGCTATTAATCTCTGATGAGTATATCAGGGAAATAAATTAAAACTGTGCAGCTTTGCAGCGCTGGACCTCAGAACCACAGTACAGTGGTTTATAGCTTGTGTACTCACTTCCTCTGCTGTGCATAATTTTGACCAATTATACAGAGCAGTGGATGGGTGGAATAAATTAATGCAATGTCAGCTGCCTAGTTTTTAATTGTGATCATTTTTTGTTGTTGTTGTTTATTGATATTGATGATGAGAGCTCGCTGAAAAGCCCAGAGCCAGGAGAGAAAAGTGTTGATCCCCTTTTTTGTGACTTTGCAAGACATTAATCTGCTATTGGGATATCATGAGTCTGACCATGGAACTCCAAGAGATCACAGCAGGCTTTGTCCATTTTGTTCCTAACCCCAATCAGCAGAGGATACCACTTTAGATATGTTCATTGGACAGTCTGATGTTATAAATACAGTAAATATTGTAATGGAAGCTTGATCTGATATATTTGCAGATGATTACCATGCAATGTGTCATTATTTAAATGCCTAATTTATTAAACACAACTTTGCATTGTACCAGAACCAAATTTCTAGTTTCATCAGGAATGAAAGATGAACATACCAGAAAAGGGTGTGGTCATTCAAAAATATAATAAAACACTGACATTTGTTTGTCTAAATAACAAGAGCATTCAGTTCCATAAATATACATGTATCCAATCCTGAAGGATCCTATAACAGTAGAGAGAGACACATTGATTTCACAAAAGTATGCATACAACCAAGTACTAACATGGATTTTATTTATCCAGGGACCTATTCAGACCTGTTACCAGAACAAATTGCTAAAGGGTCATCAGGAATAAAAGGGATATATTCTAGGAAAATGTGGGTTTTCAAAGGGTTTGTGTATTGTTGATAGTTTTAGTATGTTTATTTGTCTTCTGGTCTTGTGTCTCAAGCACTTTGAAACTTCAGGGACCATACAAAACCAGATCATCACTTAATGTGTAGTACCATGATTCACTCTTTTGCTGTTTAACAGCTCTAATTTGAACTAAGGTCTTGGTAAAGTATGAATCTGTAAAATGCATTGAAGTACTGAAGCATTCCATTAATCAGTTTCCTTATAGATAAAACGAGACAACATCTGTCTCATCTGTTGTTTATATGCAGAATTAAAATACTTCAGGAGAGCAAGTGACAATTAATTGTTTTTGTTTAAATGGTTAATTTTGTATTGAGTAGTAAATAAAGCAGAGCTGTGATTAACATTTATCACACATATGATTACACCTACAGTGGTGCAGTGAGTAGCACTGCTGCATTACTTTTGTGGTAACAGAAAATAAATGAATGAATATTGTAGGAAAGTATGACAGTTCTGGCATAGACACATTTGCCATGAGAAAAGGGTTTGGAGGGAATGGGAATGGTTTCCTATGAGGAACAATTTTGTGCTACTGAGGCAAGCTTTAGATTATGATCTTGTCTCTAAAAGTATTGCATTCAAAATGACAAATATCTATTTATTAAATGTTTCAAAGCTCATCATGTTTAAACTGTATTCATATGTTTAATTTTCATAATAAAGAGATTTGTGCTGACTTTAAGGAATTTGAATAAATGCATTCTAAAAATGGAACTATTCAAATAAATTCAAATAGATGCAAATGCCTAAAAATAAACTATGCCATGGTTATCTTTTCTGAGTTTGTGTTCACCCTCCAGGGTTCAACCCAATGAAATGACTTTGTGCTTCCATAACGTTTTCTCATTCTTTCGCTCAGCAGGCACTGGAACGATCGGTTTAACACTTTTCGTCACTCACCACAGTTGCTGTATTTCTTTTGAAGTTCACGCATCTTCTCCTTTGCCTGGTCCAGCTGTTTTCTCATGATGTCGTAGCTGCTCTGTAACTTAATCTTTATTAGTTACTTGCTTCATTTTGTTATATGGTTGAATTTGATCTTTATTTCAGATAATTATTACTAACCTGAACCTGGTCTCTCTCTACTGCCAGGTTTTTGTAACTGGTGTGTAACTGGTTTCTCTCTGTGATAAACTTGACACACAGCCCCGTGATGGTTCTGTGGATTTATGGATTTGTTTGCAGTTTGCAAAGTTTGATTAAAATATTAAACAAAAGTAAGAATGCCTGCTTTTGTAACAGAACAAATACACAAAATTAGGCAATTATATAGCTTCTCATAAAACACTAAATGCAAAAGGGTTCATGTCAACAACCAAAGCATTCAAATTTGCCAGGTTAGACTAAAATATGAGGCTACAGGTGATAATAAACTAAGAGCCGTTTGGGAGCCGAGCCACAAGAGCCGGCTCTTTGAAAAGAGCCGAACTTCCCCTCACTAGATGACACTCATGCTTGTATGTACATTGTACATTGTCCATTCTTAAACTGCACCTTATAGATGGACTTAGTTCTATACTCACAGCATTTTTTATTCTAACCTTATAATCTTTAATAAATTGAGGATAATACATTGTGGTTTTGCAAACCAGTGACTGGAACTAAACATACGAAATGTTAAAAGAAAAATAAGAACTATTCATGCTGTTCTATCACTGTTTTATTATTTATAAATGAGTTGATTTAGCGTTCCAATCCTTGGGTTAAAGTCACAAGTGAAAACCACACTCAGATATTGCAGACCCGGTGCCAGACATGGATGTGTTGTATTTTGCATATTTTCCTTTGTGAGTGTATGTGTCAGTTTCATTTTTACATCATCGCAGCAGGGCCAGTATGAATAAAATAATTAAGCTAACCATTAGTAAAGCAGTAGGTAACGCTGTGCCACTGTGTGGAATCTTCATTAGATTTTGTCCCCCTACTCATCTCTGATTTTTTCAAATGCCAACTTAATTAAACTGCCTTTTTTCAAAAACAAAAAGAAAGTCCCGAACAGCCATCTGGTGTAAAGCTGTCGGCCCAAGATTCGCATCTTCTTTTAAGAGATTGTGTTAGATACTGACCCCTGCTTCACACGTGAAACTGAAGAGACTGTAAGATGTGTGATGGACAGGAATAGCCGACTACAAGAGGCTATTTAAAGTCATTCTTTCTCTCATCAGAAAAAGCTGAGGTCAAAATGGAACATTGACTTAGATGAAAAAGAAGTATTTACAAATCCTGACCTTACCATACATGTTACCAACATGTCTTGTGTTAAAGTGGTTGAACATTACTTCCATAAAAATAATATAAAATAATGCTAAAATAATAGCTAGATCAGATCTGTTTATTAACAGGTTATTATTGATGAAGATGGAATGATTGATGGTATAAAAAACAATGATTTAAAAGTAAGTAAATATAATGGAGAATCAAACACACTAAACAAGACCCAAATCTCCCTCAGCCATGTAGATGGTGGGAACCTACTTGTCCACTGGAATTTCCCAAAGAATACGCTTTTAAAAAGCACCCAGTCTGAGGCACCACACTGGTGCCCGGAGAGTTCACAGAGAGTACAGCACTCTGCGCCAGTGTACACATCTTGAAGACAAGTCCATATGAATTCAAAGAAAGTCCTTGAAGGACCACACTGAACTGGACTGAACTGGACATGATGTCCATGAGCCGTACACATGAGGTAGTGGTAGGCTGGCTTTTACCTAATGGTAGAAAAGACTGAGCTGAACAATGAGTTGGCAAATATTTGTGAAATCAGATGTTATGGTTGGAGTACTGTTAGATGGGTTAAGTCATGCTTTCTTATGCCTATAAATACCCATCGCAAGTCCAGTTGCAGAGAGGATCGTAGGCCAGACCACATGGCTGCTTTATTCTTCAATAAACCGCAGGCAGCGCTTCTCTGACTGCATTACTTTTTTTCTCTTTTTTTGACATATAAAAGGTTTCTTGGACTCTTACTCAAATGATCTACAACTCTGTATAAAACCAAATTCATAGTCATGCAGTCTCCAGATCAAACTTTAACTATAGAGTGTGTTGTTCTGTAAAGCTCACCTGATTTTCAAAACATGGCACTATCATAAGATGTCACCCTTAAGTCAAGTTATGAAACTTTTGGAGAGCTTCGTCTGTCCTGCTCTACAGTAAAGTATATAACTGTGAAATAGTAACATGTGGGCGCAACAACCCCAAAACACTTCCATTCAACCACTCATCAATAAATTGCCTCTTGAAGAAACATCAGTTAAAAAACTGAAACTTGGAGCTTTCTGAAGTCAGTTTCCATGGCAAGGAACGTGCACACAAACCTAAAATGCATAAACCAAAAGCACTGGCTGGAGCACATCACAACTGGATTTTGGAGTCTTGAAAATGTATTTTTTAGACCAGGGGTCACCAACATGGTGCCCCTAAGTACCACGTGAGTAGCCTGCGGACCTATTCATAAAATTCCACAAATCACCAGTGAGTCTAACATTTAATTTTATACTGTAGCTATTGTTCTTTAATCACATTTGCATTTATATTGATTTGAAAATAACAATATCTAAAAAAAGCATTTAAATGTTTAATATACATTAAGTTTAGATAAGTTTAAGTAAACTCTGTTCTAGTAGATCCAACTGGTAGCCCTTCGTATGTCTCAGTACTTGTGAAGTAGCTCTCAGTTTCAAAATGTTTGGTGACCCCTGCTCTAGGGTGATAATTCATGTTTTCCTGAGAGATGAACACTGGCTACTTGAATGCACAGTGCCAACAGTCTTGCCCCATTCATGTCCATGTAAGTATGATGGTCAAGTTTCCACAAATGTGTGACTACATAGTACAAATAAATTAAGGTGTTTTTCTCATAGTGAGGAAATTAGCATACTTTTAGGCCTGGCATGAATTAGCAATTTAATACATAAAGTTAAGGAGCCCCAATAAAGACATGCACTTACCTCGGTCCTGAGGATCTGCTATGTGATTCTGAGTCCTTTCTCAGTATGTGTGATGTTTTTATTCTCTGAAATCACTGTACCAGAAATGCTTTCTTTGCAACTGGACAGGATGCTGTCCTCATTTGTGTAAATCTCTTCAGTCATTTCTGAATTTGCATAAATATTCTCACTCATCTCCATTGCACTCTTATAGATGTTAACTCTAGTAACTCTTGAAGTGTCTGATAACTCTGTGACTGTTGTCGTCAGTTTTACACTGCAGGAAGTTATGAGGTTCACACAGTTTTTACACATTTTGAGCTGAATGGTTTTTTTTCTGTTTTTTGCTGTGTAATTGATAAATGTTAAAATTAAATGTTAAATCTGAATCTAAATGTTAAATCTGAATCTTAAATCTAAATGTTGAACTCTAAATTTTTCGAAGATAAGCTTATTGGCCACACCCTGTGATTACAATTGACTGTTACTTAGCAGGGGACTTCACTGCATGCTGTGATATTGCCTCACCAACATGGAGAATTTGCCTGAAACGATCTTAAAGCTAAATGTTAAATATGAAAATTGGTATGCTCATTTGGGCTGCATCTCGGGCCAATGGCTTTTCCAGACCATACAGACCATACTGTAGTAACTGTGAGAAGATGCTGGCTTGGTTTTCGGCTAAAGCATTAGAGATCTATGTAGCACCCTGTGGACTGGTCTAGAATAACCTGCAGCATCTACGGTGGCAGTGGAGATTCCCTGTAGTGTTAATTTTGTCACCTATTTTTAATTTCGTCTTAGTCTTAGTCTTGTGACGAAATGTGCTTTTTAGTCTTAG
>JBBMFX010565587.1:0-15335 GCA_037832545.1 Rhabdalestes septentrionalis
AAAAAACTATATATATATACATATATATAAGGGGTGGAGCCGAATACAAATACGGTATTCGGAAAGGCACAAATAACTTGTTTTTTACGAATACGGTATTCGGACAAATACTTAAAACAGTATTTGTATTCGGGAACCAAACCCCGCCCCCACACCCACGCTCATGAGGAGGATTTTTACTTTCACTTTTAGATACGCCGCTCTCCCCGCCCCTGTCACACGCTCAAGTTCAGGAGTGGATTCGGGGAGGGGGGGGCGGACCGAGTTTGCGTGCTGAATTAAGAATTTTACTTGAATACGAATACAAATACGAGTACAAATATTTTTCCCCTTTCAACAAAAACAAATACTCTGCACACCCCTAATATCCATACAAGTCCAGTTGAGTATCTTTTTTGTCTGAGAGTGGATGCATCTGAATCTTGCTTTGTCTTCCATCCAGTATGGCCTGATTCCACCGAGTCACATTCAATGCACCCCTATCGACAGAACTGTGCGACCCCTTTCATTACAGCTTGGAGAGATTGAATATTGACTTTAATTTATGCCGTCAGGTTTTCTCTGTCCTTCCTAGTGTCTGTCACACAGCACCAAGGCCAGCAGCAGCCTATTGTCTGCGCATGGGCCGCTAGCTCCTCACTGATTCTTTGTCCACTCGAGTGAAAATCTCCTTGTAAAGCCACCGTTCTGAATTACCACTGCAAAGGAATAGCCCCAAATCGGGTTAATCTGGGCATGGGTACAAGAACATCAGCAGTGTGGTCCCGGTCCCTTTACCCGAACTCTTCTTGCAGGATGCCAGTTCAGGGTGAAATACGGCCATGCTAACACACCCAGACACAGGCCGCATAGGTTCTGCAACATTACCTTCACGCCATATGGTGCATTGAGTCATAGTGGTGCATTAGATGAGGCAATTGTCCCTGCCGCTAACATTGAGATTGGACATTGCTGCGACAAAATTTATGGGGGAGGAGGGGGGTGGGGGGGGAGTCCACCGGACTTTTCCACATGGCTGTATTTGTCACCGTGATGCTAACATCAACTGTCAGAGATGCAACCCAAAGAACAGAAGGCATTTCTATGGCAAATACACACTGAACCTCTAACACAATGAATCATGTTTTTATCAGCATTGTGCATTTCTGAAATGATCTAATTAAATTACGTTACAGAATGAGATAATTAGGTTGGCAAGGGCCAGGTTGCATTAGGAATTCTGCCAAACGTTAAATAAGTGATGTGCTCTTGTTAGCTGGACTCGAACCCTGTTCTCTTTTCTGTGAAGAAAATGCTTAGATGGGACTGTCCTTACCTTCAATTAAAAGACTTTGCAGGTACGCAGCAACCCCGCCCCAGGCCAAACCCCGCCCATGCCCAAACCCCACCCCCACGCATAGACCGATGTGTCCCCTTCACATTAAAAATGCTTCTGACACCCCTACTACGAATGGCATAAAATTAATCCTTGCAGTATGTGGGGTACCTTGCTTAAGGGAACCTCGGAGGTGCAGTTTTGGAAATTGAACCCACAATTTTCATATCACAGGGTGAACCCTCTAACCACCAGACCACAAGCTGCCAATGTTTAATATGTGCATTCAGAGATGTGGGTGTGGAACTAGAGACTTCAAAGCTCCTGTTTACAAATTATATCAATAGACTATTTCATTGCTGTCTGGCGGAAAATTTGTAGCTCTGCTTTTGGTCTTTGTTGTTTTTTTCATAAATCGATACTATTGGTCAGTCTCCATGTGGGTCTGTATAAGTTATTAACCAATGAAAAGTGTTAAAAATAGTTATACCAGTTTTAATGACACAGTATTAATTTATTTAGAATATGCATCGTTTTTTGAGTTTCCTGAAAAATAGCCATTTTGGACAGTTGGTTTCGGCCCGACAGTGATGAAATTACATCTATATCTGTACCAACCATTGTCTTACCTGTTATACATGTCCAATTTGATTACAATGGATTTTGAGGACAGTCTGCTGATTCAAACAAGGACCAGCTTGTTTGAATTAATATGTAACGTATACGCATATTTCTTTCATAAAAATATCTCAGACATGTCTGCTAGCTACCCCTAAAAACCACACCACTGCTGAATTCATTTAGGCTACGATGGTTTGCCCTCAATTTCAGAAGCCTGGTGCATCTATATTTTTTAAACAAATGAGCATACCTAAAATAGGATGAACTATGAAATACTTATATTTTTAATAGATAACATTAGGCTGAAGAAAAATAGTTCAGTTCAGACACACCACTGAGCACTAAAGGCCTGTAAAATGCAGCTTGGGCCAGTGCCACCATTCAGAGACCAGCCAAGTCCAGCTCAGTGGTCCATCGTTCTTTGTGAGGATATACTTGTTTTGGCAGAGTGAAATGGCTGAACCACTCCCCACTGCCACTGAGTTATTTTAGTTGTCAAGGAGACACCACTGTCAATCATTATGAGACCACGTAGCTCTGAGCAGGCGGCCACTCATTATTTATGGCACATTTAATTATCAGCGAATGATTTAGATCTTTTTATTCTAGAATGCAACATTAGGTAATGCTTCATCCATGCAGGCAGTTTGAAACATTATTTAGTTTGATATAAGATCCTTCATGGAAAAGTGTTGATTCCAAAAGGAATAGACTTTGTCACTGGATATCACTGTCATGAAAGGTATAGAAACAATATTGACTTAAAACTTGCCTTATGAAAATCACCCACGCTCCAAGGCCTCCTTTCCAAGTCTTGGGGAGAGTGTGTGTGTGAGAGTGTGTTAGTCTGTTGGATGAGATGACTCATAGGATGAGGAACAGATCGATAAATACAATTGCTCACACGGCTTCAGGGGTCAGCGACGAGCCTCTGGTAAAAAGCTCTCACCAGGCCTGGACCCATTTTGTAATAAACTGCTCGGTGTCCCTCGCTGCCGTTTAGGTGTTTGCAATATGTGAACAGTAGCTAAAAGGCAGGGGTCTGTTGACATAAAACGAAGGAGTTGAACCCAAAAACCTCCTTCCTCTTGGGTAGATTCCAGAACAAAAAGTACTGACTTTGCTTCCTTCCTCCCATCAAACTGACCTAAAGCAGGTAGACAGGTTCTTTCAACGTTTTATTCTTTTGTTCCTCATATCGGAGCATTCAGAGCCCTTCTTTTCAGGTTGGTGATGTTGTGTAAACCACGGGGTACGCCAGGGATTTGTCGGCTCAAGATTTTGCTTCCAGTTAGAATTCGCTTCTGTGCTCTTAAAATAAGTGAAAGTGAACCGTGTGTTACACGTGAACAGTGTGATATTCTTTCTTTGCATTTAACCCATTCACCAAGTGAAGCAGGGGGCAACCAGCGATGCAATGTTTGGGGAAGGTACCTCGCTGAGGGGTAAATCAGTGATGCCATTTAAAGTCTTGATTTAATCCCCCACATTCTGTTTGCAGGGATATAAATGAAGATTCCTTTATTGTCCTAGGTTTTGTTTGTTTGGCTCTAAGAAAATTAATTTCATTGGTGTGGGACCTTTATATGATGTAGAAGGGTCCTGGATTACTATTTTAAAGGAACAGCCTCAAATCGGGTTAATCTAGGGCTGGGTCCCAGTGGGGTCTCTTTTTACAGGGTCTCTTTGTAAAATCAGTCAGATTTTCTCTAAATGCATTTTGTGGTCTCGTTGTTTTGTGAACATTTTCCTCTTCAGCACACAGTGTGAACATGGTTTGAAATTCCTTCTCTGCATTTAACCTATTCACCTGAGTAAAGCTGTGGACAGCCAGTAACACACCACCCAAAGAGGAAGGTGAGGCAATGGTACCTTGATCAAACGTACTTCAGTGGCCATCCTGGGATTCAAAACTGAATGTAAAAAAACTTTACAACCTTCTATCACCGATCAAAAGATGACTCTGCAGCACAAATGCTCCCTCTGGATAAAGGCTTTAAACCTCCGGGGTGCTATGCAACTTTTATACCCCGAATTTGCTGCATCAAACTGCATTATTGAGCCCACCTAGAGTTAGACAAAAAACAGTAGCGAATCAGGGCGAAACATCTCAAAATCACATTTTTAAAAACACACACTGGGGAACATAATGTGTAGGACAAATTTTAATGAGCTCGTTGGCAGTCTATCCCTGAATTGGAGTTATTTAAATGAGGATTGCCCAGGCATGTACAAAAATATTTTATTACAACTTCCTATACTTTATTCACAGAATTTAGGGCTGATTTTATGCTAAGTTAAAAATAAATATGCATAAATGGGGCCTTTGCCTGATGCCATTTTTTATATGTGGATGTTAAGCACCTATTTAAGTTTAAATGACCTATGCATATTGTGAAGGTTCTAGGTAGAGGCCAAATATTATAAAACCTTTACCTATGTGAAGGCCAGTGTAGGTAATAGGTTGTGTTATACAGCGTGGCCATGCTATCACCCATCCATCCATCCATCCATTTTCTATTATAACCCTTTATCCCACACTCGGGATGGGGGGGTGGCTAGAGACTATTCCAGCTGCTACGGGTGAAGGTGGGGTGCAACCTGAATAGTCACCAGCACATCCCAGGGTCACACACTTACACACATTCACACTCACAGTCACACCTAGGAGCAATTTATTGAGCTCAATCAGTCGATCCACAATCACAAATTTTTTGGGCGGTGGGAGGAAACTGGAGCTCCCGGAGGAAAACACACACTCCACACAGAAAGACCCTGCACCCAACCCGGGAGTCGAACCCAGGACCTTCTTGCTGTGAGGCAACAGCGCTATGCTATTACCCACTTATAAATGACAAAGTTACATTTGTGACCAATAAGTGACCATTAATGTAATTTCAAGTGACCTCAATGAAATGGTCCTAAGTGATAACCTATTGGTTCTTCATTGGCTATATTGGCTAAAGCAATAGCTTTTTAAATGTATACCTTTTCTAAATCAGAATTTCCAAACTATTTTCAGCATGAGTGAAAAAAACTATTTAATTTAATGTTATAAAATACTTGCACATCCTTTGGTCCTGGCTATAACTGTAATACACTGGTTTCAGGATAACATAATCCAGTTATTATACGCTATTTTAATTAGTGCATGTGGTTTGGATAATAGATTTATTTAGTTAAAGAAAACAATCGTGTTTGAGACCGCAGTAGTTGAAAAGCTTAGACTTTTTGTAGTGTAATAAGCGAAAATGCTAACAAAATTTCATCCTAGCTTTAGTTTTACTAATCTTTAACATTAACGGCATCTTGCCTTGAAAACTCTGCTACAGCCTACAGCAGCAGCCTTGTACCTTGAACGTTTTTTTATTCAGCAAATTTTTATACAAGTTTATGTAAGAATAATGTACTGACAAACGTTTTGGGACGCCTGACCATGACACCAACAGGCATTCAAATTCACAGATTTAAATGTTTAAGCCTTTAGCAAAACTATAAAAGCGTGGACTCTCCTTGGAAGGCTTTCCACAAGATTTTGGAGATTCTGAGAGAGTTTGTGTTCATTTATGAGCATTTATGTGATTAAAAACTGATGTTGGATGAAAAGGCCTGTTTCAAAATCTCCGTTCCAGTTCATCCCAAAGGTGTTGGATGGGGTTGAGGTCGGGGCTCTGTTTTGGATGGTTAATTGTTCTTCCACAATTAACCATCCCGCCGTGTCTTTATGGAGCTCGCTTTGTGCACTGGGGGACAGTCATGCTGGAATAGAAAAGATGGCCAAAATGTTGGAAGCATGCCGTTATCCAAAAGGCCTTGCCCTGCTGACGCATTAAGATTGACCTTCACTGGAAGTAAGGGGGCAAAACCATGAAAGACAGGTGTGTCCCAAATGTTTTCCCAAAAGTTTTGTCCATATAGCATGTATGTCTCAAGGTTTTTGAAGAGTTTTAATAAATGATTTTTATGTACAGCCATGTGACCATGGGGGGATTAAGGTGGGCAATGCCCCCCCAGAGGCAAGCTGTGCCCACCCTGCGAAATGCTCTGTCTGTCAAATGGAACAATGGAGGGAAAAAAATGTTGCTTGTTTAAACTATGCTGCCTTCCAATTGGATTGTATGAGTAGGGGGCGTATCCCTCTGCGCCTCCTCCTAGACAGACACTGTGCTGCTGCTCACAAAGTTCAGTTCTCCATGCATTTTGGATCTTTAATTAAAACAGCACACAAGTTCTAGTCTTCTTTTACAGCACACAAGTTCCAGTCTTTCTGTAACGCTAAAAGCTACAAAGGTGGCTTATTAAAAAGCAGATACCTTAAAACTCTGTCACTAGCAAGCTGCTGGGTCCATGGTTGAGACCAGCATGTTGATGTCAACATGAAGCAAGAAGCGCTGCATTTTCACTCCAATTGAAACAATATTGTACCAAACTATATACAATATTCAAAATTGTGAAAAGGCACAAATTTGTGAGATGGTGAAAAGCCCTAAAAAGTTATGTTATTATAGTCTAAACCCCCAACTGTTTTTCTAAAACAATTTAATTTAATTTAAAATTTAAAAGCTCAACATATTACCCTTAATGAAAATGTAACGGTAAGCCCGTATTCGTACTGTGTACACTGAACTGCTCTCTCACGGCTGTCTCCTGCAGGGCTAGATTGTAAAATACGATGTTACCCCGTATAGACTGTACTTTAATTCATGCAGGCACATTTGCTTTGGTATACACAGGGTAAATTTAATAATAATTTAATTTAGAGTAATAAAAATACAGAAATAATTCCATAGCTATATTTTAAATGGAAATTTATGTTACAATTTGTTTCAATATTAGTGAATTATATTTTTCTTAATTTAGCACTAAAATGCATAGAGAATTGTGTATTTTCATGATAAAATGTCATTTTTGTAGATATGGCTGAAAAACGTTTGGCCCACAGAAAGAGGAATCAAGTGAAAGAGGACTCAAGCAATTCTAGATCTATCACTGAGTGTAAATGTGATTGGCAGCCTGAAGAGTGTGTCAGATCCGTGGTTAATCTAAACATCCATAAATTGTCCATGTGCAATTCTAGCAATAACACATCCCGAGAATCCTAGTAGAGCACAGATAGGAGTTAACATTATTACACATGTGAGTTTTTCCTCATTTTGTGACTGTATTTGTTGACGTTAACTGAAGGCGTAGCAGTGTTAGTCATTGTTTGCCACAGCATCATTGTTAATGCCATCACCCAGTTATTATCATCTTCAAAACGAAGCACTACTTGTACTTCGGTGTTTGATTTTTTTTGTGTGTTAATTTTCTTAATCAGTTAATGGCTGAATCAGGCACGCTGAGACCAGGGAAATGATTAAACTGCTTCATTTTTTATATGATTTTAGAATTGAAGAGGTGTTCTAAAGTGCTTTTAATACTGATTTATGTAGATGAAGCCTGCTTTGACTGGCTGCATTATTCACAAATAAGCACTCTTTATAGCTTCAGCATGTAAAGATGGGACTTGTTGATTGAAATGTATTTTTGTGACATCAAAAAGCAATGAAATGAAAACGGGTCATTTGTGCAGCTTTAGATGGTCCATGGCCTGGGAGTAAATTTTTCTTTTTCCATTATTCAGACTGTTTAAAATACATAGAATAGGAGGTCTTTAAGACCTGGATAGGGAAGGTTCTTACAGTTTTATTATTTGGTAATAAATAATAAGCGATGTTACTCAATGCTCCTCTGACATTAGCACCAATTCTCTTTTATTTGAGCTCCTCTTGTGCCAGTGTATCGTGTTTCCACAGCGTTCATGCAGCTTTAACACTTTACACACCTGCAGAAAAAATTCCCCAGCCTCCAAAGCCATGTCTTATCACAGAGAGCGCCTCCGCTACTGAAGTGTACAGTACATCACCTCTCATTAGCTGCATCGGTGTGTGCCGCTCTTGTTTACCTAGATGTGTCGACTGGTGGGTGAGTCACACCCTGCAGTGTTGGAGGCCTCGCCGCCGGGGATCAGTGTGTATGCAAATGAAGCGCACTAGTAGCGTACCTTAATCTGGATGGACAGGCTGGGGGTCTGCAGTGGATAGAGTCATCACATGGCCTCAGGGGGACAAACAGCCAGATGTTCGACCCATCAAACAGGAACACTGAGCTTTCCACATGCTTTTAACTCTTAGAAAAGCACAGATTGGTGCAGGAAGCGCAATAAATGTTAAATTCTAATCATACAACAAAACAGCTCCTTATATGGAAGTTCCTCTGCTTTGTGTCGATGCTCATGTTGTCGGACTCATTCTGAGCTTTGTTTGGTGTTCCTGTATCATGTAGAACCAAATTTACTGTAATTTAATAAACATGTAATAATAAAAACAACTACTGGGGATGCGTCACACACAAAGGTCCATACATTTATTTTATTCATGAACTTCCAGACAACTCAGGGAGGGTCAGAACCCACTCCCCAGTGTGTGTGTGTGTGTGTGTGTGTGTGTGTGTGATGGGGGGTGGGGGGGGGTGGGGGGGGGTCAGGTGTAGATGTTCCAATTTGGTCAGAAAGGCCCTAAAAAGGGGTCAGTGATCAGTCAGTCATGCCTGAAATGCTGTTACGTTAGTTAATTAATGACCAAATGTACTCCACCAGCACCAGTGACGTATGGGAGGGAGGGTATGCGTATGAAGATGGGGAATACAGCGTGTGTGTGGAAAATGCTCATTGTTAAACCGAACACACTGCTCAAGATGGATGCGCTGCGAAAGTGCTTTGTCATCAATGAGTCAGACAGAGAAGGAGAGAGAGTGTAAAGTGTGTGTGTGTGTGTGTGTGTGTGTGTGTGTGTGTGTGTGTGTGTGTGTGTGTGGGTTTGTGTGTGTGTGTTGACCCCGACACAGTCAAACTGAGCCATCCCACTCCAGCCATGAAGGCATCAAGAGAGCTGAAGATGATAAATATATTTGACTAACAGTCTGTTTGTGTGTGATGGCTGCACATGCGTCAGAGGCATTTGTTTACTACCTCTTTGAAATGGAGTCAAAGTCCATGTTTACACACAGAAACACACACACGTGTGTAGACATGCACCATGAAAACAAATGATAAGTCACAGTAAAAGGAGTGGCTGGGTGATTGACAGGTAGAGGAGGCTGCAGTCATCTTCTGAATGATACAGGAGCAGTCCATTTTATCCCTATCGATCAATAGGCCCTGGGGAGAGAAGGGCACAACCTGATGTGGGGTAAAATTCCAACTTTAATGTGGTTAAACTGGTTCCAGTAGAAAGTGCTTTGATCGTCTCCTCATATTCCCATGGCAACTACATCTGTGAATTTCCACAGCAGTCTGACCGTTAGATAGGTATGTAAGTTATACATGTGTATATATCTATACAAATATACATATCTATATATTATTATTATAAAAGTATATAATTATACTTTTATTTATATATCCTTACACATACAAATATACACACACATGCAAACATACATTTATATCCATACAGAAACACACTATTATACTCTTTTTTCATCTACTCACGAATACTTATTCATAATTGTAAAACTGTGTGTTTAGAAACAACTGCAAATATATAGATCTTTATAATTTTATGATGTTTAAAAATATATAGTTATATAAATACAATGTTTTAATGAGTATACATAAGAGTTGTAAAAACACTAAAGACAACAAGAGAAAAGAGACAAATTGCAAATGTGCAAATGTACCGAAGAGTGATGTAACGGTCCGGTCAGTGGTGATTTTTTTCCACTGCTTTTGGTTTGATTTTCTGTTTCGGTTTCTGGGACCTTTATTTTGATACTTATGTTCTGTTGTGGTTCTGTGTGTTACTTTCTGTTGTGTGTCACATGTCCGTGTCCATGTAGTTCTGCGTACCCTGTCATGTATTAGTTCCACTTGTTTCCACCTGTCTCGTATTAAGGTCTCGTTATGTCTAGTTAGGTTTTTGTATTTAAGTCAGTTTTTCCCAGTGTTTCCTTATCCGGCCATCGCCTCATCTTCCCTGTGTGTGTGTTCCCCGTTTTGCCTCGTTTCTGTTTTTATGCTTGCCGGCCACCACGCCGTGTTTTTCTGTTTTCTGTTTTTGTTATTTATAAATAAAAGCTCCGTTATTCATGGATCCTCGTCCCCTCGTCCTTCATTTCCTGCCCGAGAAACCCCGAGGTAAATCGCAGTCGGAGGTTTGCGCCTTCGACTGTGACAAGTGAAGTGTAGGAATAAATAAAATCAGTGCACGTGTACTTAAGACTACCTTCAGTGTAAACAAAAAATGTAAACAATTACCAAGTTATCATGCAAATGTAGCAGTTGTGCAAGTATTGCAGTGTGCAAGCAGTGTTCAAGAAATATTGAAAAAGTAATATGTGAACCTTTTGCATTTTAACAACTGTTGTGTAGAGCAGGGTGCAGTGCATCCAGCTCAGTTTGGGAGGAGAAGCATCGTAGTAGACAGATCAGTGTGTGGATTTCAGCAATCTGAGAAGCTAGTCTAGCAGATCTGTTCCTGATGTTGCATGATTGTCAATCAGATGAGAGAGGGGTAAAAAGTGTGTGGTAGTGATGGTGGGGGTCCTCCCCAATCCTTACAGGTGCAGTGGGAAGTGTTAATGTCCTGCAGGCTTGGGAGAAGGGCTCTGCGGTCAGAGGCGTGGCAGTTTCCATACCAGACAGTGATACAGCTGGTCAGGATGCTCTCTATGGCGCCTCTCTAGAAGGTGGTGAGAATGGGTTTGAGGAGGTGCAACTTCCTCAGCCCTTGCGGAAAGTACAGGCATTGCTGGACTCTTTTGATCAGGGACACAGTATTGTTGGTCCAGAAGAGGTCTTCTGTAAAGTCAACACCAAGGAATATGGTGCCCTTCACTCTCTCCATCATGGAGCTGTCGATGTTGAGTGGATAGTTACCAGTCTTGTTCTTCCTGAGGTAAATAATCTGCATTTCTGGGCTTGCTCACACTCTGAGCGGGGATGGTCATAGAAGGCGACTGGAGCTCTATTGTCAGAGCACTTGTGGCCAAGTTCTTACCCTAAACTCTTCCGTTGATTTCTAGAAGTGCACAGCAGTTGCATGAGTCTTTGTACGTATCTCACACACACACACGTTTCAATGACCGAAAAGACTACAGGCATAGAAAAAAACTACAAAATAAACCTATTTAGGATCTGGAGTCGCGGCTGCGCCTAGCTACCACACCACCATCTTGTAAAGTAAGATTATTCATTTGACATTTCACCTACTGTAAATGACGTGAGAATATGGAGTTCCCATATAGTTTGTTCTAAAAGTCTCAGTTGCAACACTTTTAAAACTTACCACACTGTGTTGAGGCTTAATTACTTAAGCTTCAGAGTTGGAACCCCCAGGTTCGGATGCAGTTGGAGATCTTAAAACCAAACATGAAGCAAAAGACAAAATAATCCTCATTGACATTTGGCAAAACAATCTAGAAGCCTAATTGAAGAAGAAAATCTGCATACCCCACGGCTTTCAGCATAACTCCATCAGACTCTATACCCCTCCACTTGTCACACACCCATCAGACTCTATAACCCCTCCCTCTGTCACACACCCATCAGACTCTATAACCCCTCCCCCTGTCACACACCCATCAGACTCTATAACCCCTCCCCCTGTCACACACCCATCAGACTCTATAACTCATCCCACACACATTTGGTGTGTATGATATATTCTGCACAATATTCTGAGTATTTTTCTGAGTAATTCTGCAGAGATTTTATTAGAATGTTATTTTTTCTCTGGGATAAAGTTTACTGTTTCTGAAATATCTGGACTTTGTTCCAAAGAGTCCTATCCCAACCAGCACACATACACACAGCCCCTAGCAAGGAGCTTACAAGTCTAGGTATCATATTCATTATAACAAGTAACATCACACTACACTGATGATGATTGAAGGCTGTATTATCATAAGCTTGAATAGAATCTGCTAAAGGTATTTACCCCCGCTGATGCATTTCCTGACCAGGCAGCAGGCAGTTGGTTATAACCATGCCCTTACTTTTGACAGTGCTGTGCGGTGAGTGTCATGAGATTACCTCCACATATAAAGAACCAATTGCAAATGATGACATCTATGATTGTAGTCCTACTACAAAACTGAGAGATGAGGAGCAGACTGCAGAGGCCTTGCTAGCTGGAGAGAAAAATACAGGAACCTGAAAACCTCAGCAAATGGTATGTTCTACTGGTTAGAACATACAGTACAAGTCCGCAGGTTAAACTGTATACCCTGACAGATGATGAGGGTATTGCAACTCTGTCTGTGATCCCCACACTATCAGTGTACAAGAACATGTCTACCTCTGTGGTTATAAGGATAAATGCTTCCAGGGGTTCCTGTGAATCTGTGTTCCTTAATCATTACCTCTTAACACTTAGAACACTTAGCATGCAAGTGAAATCTGATTTTAACAACTAAAATCAGTATAAAACAGTCTAAAACCAGCCTGTGTTCTCCTACATGTTTGTTGTTTGCAACTCTTATTTTCAGCCAGCTGTAAGGATCCTATTTCTCTGTGGGTTTCCGCACCCACTTGTGGGAGGACACTATTCTCCCAGGTTCAATGATCTTGAGTTTTGTCTGTGTGTTTCTGAGATCTAAAATGAAAGAAATGTGGCCATTTTTGTTCTTCATGTGCATCTGCGTGTGATGCCATTTTTAAAAAGCCCAGTAGTTGTTGTTATTATTGTTACATGTTTTAAAATCACAATTAGGTTCTACATGACACAAAACCCGTAAACTAAGCCAACATGATTTCTGACACCTCAAGCATCAATGCAAACTGGAGAAACGTACAAATAAGACGTAGTTTTGCCGAATCAGGAATCACGGTTGTGGTTATCATTATGAATCAAACACGTCTGACAACAGGGCTAAAGTTTAAGCATTTTTTGTTTAGTTTTCTATATATTTAATATTAATATTGCATCATAAAGTTTATGGCCGCATGGGTTTATGTATCTGAGGAGAGAAATCTTGCTCATAATCCAGAAGAAAACGAGAAGAGTGAAAAGAATCTTGGACCTTCTTTACAGGACATGGCGATGTTGTGTTGAATGTATGCCTTTTTTCTTCACCATCTGAGTCATCTCCTTCTGTCCTGACTCTGTTAAGCCATGGCCACTGGGCTTTTAGGCACTTTATTCACACTGCAAATAACCAAGAATTGCCCTATTGTCAAACCTGAGCAAGCGTTTGGTCGGTTTCTAGACTGCAGAATCAGGCAACCATGGTGAAAAAACATCAGAAACAATTTTTGGATCATGGAGAGCCAAGTTTGCATAAAGGGAAACAAGGATTAAAAATGAATGATCTATGAATGTGTCCATGATCTGATCATGGACTTTCTATTCATTGGCACTGTTTCCAATCTGTAAAGGTCTCATGACTTTCCATTGCACCATCCATCATCTCCTGTATTCTGTTTCTGTCTGGAAGTGTGTCCTCCGACTGAATCTCACAGTCCTCTCGAGACAGGACTTTTGCTTTTGCCCACTCAACAAAAGTATCAGCAGCTATCTCAGTGGATTCTAAATCTCTTGACTTGTTCTTCAGAGTGTCTTAAGTGGTCAAAACCATTTGGTGAGAACATAAGATGCCTATTCCCTGTGTCTACAGGATGCTACAGGGCATCTTTTAGCCTCCAAAACCCCTCTTGCTTTAACACACACTGCTAAGTTTTACTGACCATAAAGAATTTTCGGTGTCCTTAAGACATGTATGTAAACAAATTCTTCTGCTTTTCCAAGGACCCAAAGAGCGTCTTCAAAGCAAGATTCTCGGCCCATCAGTGTGTCTCACCACTAATGGAAAAGCACTTATGATGACCCACCTTTCTTCCGCGAACCCACACATCCATCCTTGTAAATGACTCAAGACAGAAAACAGCACCTTCATTCATTAAAAAGAAGAAGCAAATGGCCACTTTAGTTGTTTCAGCCAGAACTAAGTTTAGCCAAACAGTCTAAAACCGGCCTGTTTTCTCCTACACATTTGTCATTTGCTACTCTTTTGCTAAGCCAGCTGTAAGGACCCTCTCTCTCTCTGGATTTCCCCACCCAACTGTGGGCAAAGACTTTCCTGAAAGTTCTCCTGGGTTCAAAGATCTTGTTTGTTTGTTTCTAAGAGCTAAACTTAAAGAAATGTAGGGATATTTGTTCTTCATGGACATCTGCATGTGAAGCCATTTTGATGCCCCAGTAGTGTTTATTATTATTATTACATGCTTTTTCAATCACAATACCTTTGGTTCAACATGACACAGGAACATCAAATCTCAGCATGACTTCTGACACCTTGAGTATCAACACAAACCAGGAGAACTTCTATACATGATTTGGTAGTGGCCTAGTAGATAGGATGCTTGCTTCCAGACCAAGAGGTCATGGTTTTGAATCCTACATTCAGTTTACCGCCACTGGATTCTTGAGCAAGTCCCTTAACCCCAAATTGCTCCAGGAAGAGGGCCCCCTTTAGTTAGGGAATGGAAGTGGCTTTGGTTAAAAGCATCTGCTAAATGCCGTAAAGGTAAATATAAGCAGTTGCCTGGCGGTATGATGACACTTGACCATTTGTTGGATTAATTCTTGCTGCTTATTTATAAGGGTTAAGTTGGTCTATGCCACCCCCACTAGATACAATCATTCAGGCTGCATTTTCAAATGGTTATTAATCGTATTGTTATAAAGGCTCATAGAGAGCTGAGGATGACCACAGTTTGATTATCACAGCCATTAACAGCTGAACAACCCCACACATCCTTCTCCAAATCCAACCCCGTATTTTTTCCCCTCCATCCCTCTCAGCTGCATGGCACCATATGGAGAAGCCGAGGTGACAGGCATGATGGTGTCAAAGCTGCAAGGTGAGGGAAGAAAATAGAAGCAGGCACTGGAGACACAGCCCTAATGAAGAGTAGATCTGAGGGCTAGCTGATGTTAGTTGACAGATGCGCTTGAAAATGAGCAGAGAACAATGTTTCACATTCCATTAGGGCTGAGAGAGGCCATCATGATGAGACGCGCAAACGCTTTTAGCCTTCAGATGCTCACCGAATTTCTCAGTAATCTTCAGCCCTGACATTTGTGAAGAGCTGGTTTTTTAGACTTCAGGAGGCAGATTTGAATTTTATTTTTAAAACCCCCTTAAGAGATGCATGCAAATTTAGGAAAAATGACACATTTCATTGATTTTGGAAGTGTTACATTCATGGCATTCACAGCATTCCATGCAGTTTCAATTTGCAAAAATTTAGCAAATTTGATTGCACAATTGTAATTGCACAATTAGTATCTGTTAAATTTAACACAAACACACACACACATGTCTGGGCTCACCTTATTAGAATGTGGTTATATATATA
>JBBMFX010565596.1:0-15334 GCA_037832545.1 Rhabdalestes septentrionalis
GCGTTGTTCTCGCGTTGCTTTGATGTCATACACTGACTGCGCAGCCCCTGATTGAGTAACTTCACATGATTTTTTTTTGTGACAAACCGACTAATGAAAATGTATTCGACCAAGCCCTAAACTAACCTTTAGTTGACTATTTGGGGGCAGCCCTACACAATACATATCATAGTATGATATTTGTGTATCAGTACAGACCTAAACATATAGTATGTGGTTGTATTTTGAACTTTGTGTTGTTTAAATGGTCCCCAGTGATAAAATATTTTAAATGTGTGAGGACTTCAGCTGGTCCCCATGAGGACCAACGCCTGATGCTGTCTAGTTCCTGCATTCCAAACCAAATGCAGCTCACACAAATACAAAATTATTTCTCAATTCTAAAAATACATTAGACAGCTTGCATACAGTCTTTATATGCATTCAAAATGAGTGAGAATAACAAAAAAAACCAAGGCTTATTTCCTTTGTGAGAAGTAAAAAAAGAAAGATGTGCTGTGTTTGCAGGCTGGGTTGGTTTAGGTATAGCAGATCAGCATATAGCTACAGCCAGTCATAAATACACCACTGGAAATACCCCACAAAGACAGGAATACATATGAGTGTGTGTGTGTGTGTGTGTGTGTTGGGTGAGGGGGTTGGAGGAGGGGAGAGGGGGGTTGGCTCTTTTTTACTTCTTTTCTCTGAAGACTGGAAACCTCAAAGAGAAAAAGGAGAGAGGGGTTTCATTAAATTGTCAAGCCCTCACACATCTTTCAAACTTAGGCCTCCTCTCATAGTGCTGTGTACTGACTCTCTAATCTTTTCTGAAGAATGAATAAGGAATCCCCTGAAAAACAGTGAACCGAGGGAGCTATTTAAAGAAGACGCACAGTTATACTGATATTCTCTTATATGAGACAGAGATGCAGTCGTGGGTTCGGGCAACCAACACTGGCCAAACTCGACCACTGTGAGGATTATGAATAATTAGCCTCTTTCCACTCAAAAAAACACGTGCGCAAATAAACAGTTGGGAATTTAGGACAGAAAGTAGGACAGGAAATAACTGTGTGGTAACCACATATAATAAAACATTATATACATGGTATTAAAGCCTCTGTTTGCAAAGCTTAGTCCTTCCAGAATGGAAGTTTAGAGCTTTGAAACTTTCAGTTCAGAATGCATCGTTGCTGTGTTAGGCCACTTGCAGGCAATGTCATGCTAGCATAAAATCCTCATAAATGTCTCTTAAATGAATGTCTCTTTGTAACCATGACTCATAATATGTTCATATATTACAATTATCCACCCCATACAGTCCTTATATGTATGTTATATATTATTTATATTAATACTCCACCCCTACACAGTTCTGGTAATGCATCTGCATGTTATTTTTACTTACTCATCTCCACCATCCTAACCATCTTACCTTCAAACTGTTTCTACTGTTTTCTTCGACTGTTTCTTAAAGTCAGGCATTGCAAAAAGCATTTCACTGCATGTGGTACCAAGAATGATATTGTATGTGACAAATAAATCTGAATCTGAATCTGAATCTAAAACTGGTGGCCTTTATCCTTAATGGGCATTTAGGTATAATGTTTTACGTCTAACTTTTCTGTCAGTGCTCTGTCCAATGTGCATGAATTGTTATATTTTGTTAGAGGGATTTATTGTTAATAGTTAACTAGCATTGTTATAGTATTGTCACTTCTTTAGCTTTTATTTTGCTTTTTGTTCGCTTTCAGGTCGATCGTATTAATAGTTTGCTTGTGGTCACCAATGAGGAATGGCTTTAGTTTACCGTTTTCAGTATTTGTTTTTGTTTCAGTGAACATTTTGACATTTGGCAGTGCCAAAAAGGCAATGCATGGCAGCTGAGGTTGCTCAGGCTATCACATTATCGAAGAAATCATCAGTACAGTACTCAAAACACACCCAATCTCCTGCGAATGTAATGTTTGATGTAGTAGAAATAAGCACGTAGACCGCCCCATACACAAAAACTGTCGTGAATAAATATATCACTGTATGTTTCGATAATAATAAAAATATGTTCACCGCTAGTCCAATGCATGCTGGATAATATAGTCATGTGTATAATACAGTAGAGAGTATAATATAGTAGAGTGCTACATATGTATTGGTATCCAGCATGTATCTAATATTTCAGGTGAGATGTTGCAGCATCACAGAGAGTGACCAAATCTGACCCTCCTTAAACATCCCTTTAGATGAATACCTTTTATGAGATATCCTCAACAGAATTACCTCGATATCAACATACATAAAAGTGCTTCACTGACTCTTGTGCTCAAAAGTCCACGTAACACTTTACTGCTAATAAGGATCTAACCTGTAGTCATTTGCGCTGTGCCCTCAGGTGACGTCTTGCTCCAGCTTGTCCTGGCTTCGACCACCTGTGGGGGGGGGAGCACAACAGCAGAGGATCCAGCCGTGGAAGCCTTTCAGACATCCTCACACTATCACCATCATCAGTCCAGTCTCCACCCAGACATCCTGCCACCCCCCAGACGCTTAACTACAGAGCATGACTCCCGGCTTAGAGTCTGCTGAACCTCTGTTGAACTTTCAGCTTCACTCAGACTAAAAGAGACTGGAGAAGAGACTTCTATCCTTCAAAATAGGAGATTGTGGACCCATCCTGACTGCAAGGTGATAACAGTTCATAAATGACTTTGTGCTACTATACATCTCCTCTGGAACATCCAAATCCAAGATAAAGGTAAATAAAATGGATACAGTTTCTCTAAACGCCTCTCTTCGTTCTGGATGCCACAGCACTGGAACAGACTCTCCCAATCTGTCCATGAAATCTTGGGGCTTCACAAATGACTCTGGCTCTGTCAGGAGCCGACACTGGAACTTCTTCCTGTCTGCTAACTTCGTTGACGTTGGTAAGTCAGCATGGCTACTGGTTTGCTGTCAATAAGCTGCTGATGTCCAAAGCTGCAATGCTGCTGCATTGTTTTTTGGGTAGATGCGCAAGTTAGTAGCATGAAGTTCATTATTTAGACACCAGTTGAAGTGTTTCTTCTGTATTTAAGTATACTGTCAGAGGGAAAGTCCTGCTTTGCTGCAGTTATGGCCTCTGTGCTCAGGAGAAGGCTTTACACTGTTGGAACATTGTTGTGAGGCTTTTTCGAATTGGGATGATTTGATTTAGCCATGACAGCATTAGTAATCTCAGGCAGTGATGCTTAATGATATGCTCTGGATCAATAACATCCAGTTCTGACACTGATAACTGATTCTGAAGTTTTGGCCAATTCTGAATACCATTGCTAGTCTTTTTAACCAAACTAGGTACCTAAAATCATGATATTTATACTTTTCCACTTTCAAAATTGTCATATTGGGTACACACCCCTAGCAGACACTTGGCATTGCACATGGTACATTTATTACTTACACAACATCATAAATGTGGATTGGAACTTCATATACTCCTAGAATGGGTTTCTAAGGTTTCTAATTAGTTCCTAACTTCACTGTTGAGTTTTTACATTTTTGTGGATGTTCTTTAAAAGTTAAAATGTCCTTCATATATCCAGAGAAAATGTATTTTAAGAACTTAAAGTGGTTCCGGTAAGGGGTTGCTCAGGCACCTTTATTTTGAAGAGTGCATCGGAATCAACTGCGTAGTACATCGTAAACTGTGGTTTCTGTTCTATCCATGCTGATCATAAATGGTCTTAAAACATCGGCATGATCCTAAACTACAAATCATTGCATTTCTGAAGACACTGATGCAGTTCCCAAAACTATCAGTGTTTGTGTCTCTGAATTCCTTGGATGTTTTACTCTCTTTGAGTGGTGTTTGTTATTTTCTGTTTAGCTTATCTCTTTATCTTTATCAGAAGTGTTGTTAAGTGAAGGACTCAGTCCCAGTCTTCAGTACTCTTTTCTTCTTTTACTTTCATCTAGTTTTGTAATTTCCTCAGGGTGAAACCGCTGGATTGTCTGTGATTGTTTGTGTTGTGAGTTCAGGGGATTCTGTATCATTCCTAGGGAAGGTGTCCTGTGCAGGCATGTAGTGCATTCCTCTGTTAGAGATGTTCATTCAGTCGAATTGTTCTTTGTCAATGAAGGAAAATACAATTGATGGACCCACTGATATCTTTACGTTTCAATACTTTTCTTGTTTAATATTTTGTCGTCCTGTTTCTCTTTATGTGATTGTCAGTAATGGCTGCATATTTTAAATAGCAAATGTCCAAATTTTTGTTTTTGAATATATTAGTTGAGACTTTGCCACCCCCCATTTTTCTTTACCCTTGGACAGAGGCCTTATTTCAGATGTTAGAACATTGCTATGAGAACTTCACTGCATTCAGCCATAAAACAACAAGTGAGGTCAGGTACTGATGGTGGGTGGATCATAAACACTCAATCATCGCAGAGGTGGAGTTCCATCACTCCAGTTCTCTCATTCCAGAGAATGCAGGATCACTGCTCCCCAGCCCAATGCCTTTCTATCACTCAGGCCGATGCTTGGCAGTGGGCATGGGGACCTCATGTGCAGTTCCTACAGAGCATCCAATTGTATTGCGTATACTTTTCTTTGGACATCAGAAAACCTCAGCAAAATTGAACAGGTGTATCAGCAAGGGTTGAGTCTTAAATGAATGATTCTACTAAGTAGAAAAGATGTCTGGACACTTATGGACATGTGTACACTCATCAAACCTGTTTTACTATATTTTGTCACCTCTCATAAACTTTAATGACTATGACCCACTGATATGATATATATTGGCCAGGGCTCACTTGCAAAAGAGACTACTGTCTCAATGTGACTACCCTGGTAAAATAAATAAATACAAATAGAGCTATTCTCTGGCATACACTTAGTCTAAGATATGATCAGAAGATAAGAAGCCAGCTGAACAGAGCGTTCTAGTTTTGGCCCTTGTTTTCTTTACTATTGAATTGTAGCGGACTGTTTCCCTCCAGCGTCATGTAACATGTTCCAATGAAACCTGAATTGACAAAGGCAGGGTTTGTGTGAAAGAGTATAATAATATATTATATCCTCAACGGACTGTGATATTTCCATGCCATTCTTGAATTGGAGTATGAGGCATGTGAGCTTATGAGTCCTTGCATGTGCATTTTGGATGAAAAAGTTAAAAATCCTTTTATGTCTTCAGTACGTTCTCAAGCCAGAGGGCCTCTTCACCCAGTTCACCACAGTTTTGTGGTATCTCAACGTTTTGTTGTGTTCCCCATCTCAAGACGCCGGGGCAAGTGTATTAAATAGCCCCTGAATACCTGTCTGAAGTGTTGGAGAAGATCAAATATGCATTCTCTCTGGGTCACCTCTGCCTCAGGGCCCTTTGTGGTCTGAAGGATCATACCATCATAACTGTGACATGTGCAATATTTACAGTATTATTGCCTAAGCTAGAGGGCCATAGGACCACATGTAAAAGTAGCTCTCCCACCAAAAACAAAGGAAGTACCCTAGTCATCAAATAATGCACATAGTATATCCCCATCAAGGCTTTTCCAACAATCTCACATCAAAAACCTGATAAGGAACTTCAATTGGGATGTGGGTGATTGGGTTAATCGGCTAAATACCAAAACATTCATTGGTGGAATGAATTGAGTACTAAAAGAGTGAACACTAAATTCTGCAGACCTGTGAACCTCCAGGATGTAAGTTTGACAGGCCTGAACATATATGACCACAATCTCACTTTAGAGTCATTTTGTTTAGATACAAGGGAATGTTGGATAAAATAACCCATAAGTCCGAGTTACTCAAGTCTGGACCTTACATTCAAATCCAGTGATGAATTTGATCACTATTCACTCTCTTAGACTGTATATTTGAGAATTTTTATTTTATACTATATTGTGACATAGTACTTTTTTCTATGTTGTTATTTAAGTATATTCTATTGCTTTTCTTAATTTTGCTTCTCTTATCTTTGTACTGTCCACTTTCTGCCATTACTAAGCAAATTTCCCACTTGTAGGACTAATAAAGCTTTATCTCATCTTATCTTACTGGTAGGAGTTACAGTGTAACTGTAGATAACTGTCGTTGGAATTGTGTTACAGTGGAAATCGCATGTCGATAAAGCTTGGGAAATGTACAGTTCCTCGACCTCCAGGGGGATGATTTGAATATCCCTGGCATAAATGATGGATTCATAATGGAACGTTCCCTTAGCAAAATGTAATGTTTGTTTTGGAGAAGTTGGTGTTGTACGTGATATTGAATGATAGTGAGACCTTTGAAGACTTCATGCCATCACAGGCCTGGTGCTCTGTTTTGTGAGAGCAACAGCACCTACAGCACTGGCTTATTGCCACACCTGTTTGTTAAAAAGGGGTTTATCGCCACACAATTGCATCTTGATGCCTCTAATGCCCTTTTAATCTCCCATCTGCTGTGCTGGCAGATTTTGGGCTCGATTTTGAGGCTGTAATTGAATGACTTCAAACGCACATGGATCCCATCAGCGAATCCGTCATTTGCTCCACCAACACGCCCCAACAGGCCAAGCGCAGGCCGAATGTAGCCAGAAGTCAAACCACAGGCCAGTTCATGTACATCTGCTGAGTGAGGGAGTCATCATGGGAAATCTGTTCCTTATACACTCAGAAACCTTGAGACAAGGTTGCTGGAAGCCATGTCTGTAACTCTGATGTCCTTATGGATGACACACACTGTATATTTTCTTGGCTTTATGCTTGATTTTAGGAAAGAAACAGATCTACGTTACTCATTTTTATCTGCTGCGATTTGTGTAGCTCTGATTACTCTGAACAAAAATGTCGATCCATTTCCTCGTGGTAGGAACTGAACACTCACAGAAATATTTTGCCCAATTCCAAAGATGTATGTATTTCAATTGCATATAAAATTTCCATCTATTTGAATTACTTGGATTTAAGAGAAACAGGCCAATAAACTTTATGTGCTGCATATTTGTCAGTCACATGTAAATGAAACGATTAAGAATGAGATTGATGTTATAATACCAATGTGATTTGAATAATCAATGGCATATTCATATTTATTATACATTTTAAATGAACCTGATGTAAACAATCTCATAGATTTGAACTAAATGAATCTTGCTTGATCCAAAGCTCGTCATATTTAAACTATATGTTTTAACTGATTACATTTCATTGTTTTTTAACAGTTCACACATTTATGCTGAGTTTGAGGAATTTAAATACATACATTCTAAAAATGTAATTATTTAAATAAAATCAAATAGATGCAAATACCTAAAAATAAACTATGCAATGATTCATTTTTCTGAGAGAAGAGCTCTAAAGTAACTTTCAGTATAAGGCATTTGCTAAAACCTCGCCTAAAGTCTAGAACCTGCTTTACTGTTTTGAGTAGAATCTGTAATATGAGAAATATAAACTGTTGGTTTAGTAATTTCTGATCATACCCACCCACATAAGTCTACGTGGCTGCTCACATTCACCTCTGAATTTCTCATGGTGTTACCTAGATGTTCTTGTTCAGCCTTTGCGAGATTATATAAAATATATTTCTGTATCTTTGTGTGAAAAGATGGGAGTTTGTATAACTCTGCCCACACCACACTGGTGGAAACGTTTTACCACAAATGTTAGACATATTTTTGCTTGTTAAAGTCAAGTGATCTCCAGAAATTTGACTGTGGAGATTCTGCTCCTTTTGTTATTTGTGGGCAGCTGTAAGGGTCTAAAAGTGCATTGAAATACTGTGACAATGCAAATATGTGATGATATGTGACAGAGTCAGCATTCTCTGAATTGTTATTTGATGTGACTGCCTTGTTTACTGTGTTAAATCAGCACCAATCTACAATCCAGTTACACCCCCCCCCCCCCCCACTGCAGTCCATTAGTAAATTGTGCCAAAATGATTAAAGTAATAATTCTCTCCATTAAGATTCTAAATACTGACAGAACATTGATTCTTTGTTAGTCTTACTCTGTTGACTATATTGTGAGTGTATCGAACGGTGAGGCTTGAGTCGTCTATCAAACCCGAATCATGAGATGACTGTATAGTTACACCCCTGCGCTGAAAAAAAAGCTGGAATATTGTTTCATTGCATTGAGAAACTCCTCAGGTGGATCCATTCAGAGATCTTGGCGCACTTACGCACTGCCAGCGAAGGCTGGGCAGTCAACGTTGACTCACACTGGATTTCAGAAGTCACTTCACACCTTTAATTGCAGCATGTGTGTGGTTGCATACCCCATGGCAGGAGAAACCTTGTGATGACTCAAGTGTCTAAATATAATATTCTCTGATTACACATTTTTATTTTGAGTCTTCGTTTCAAGCATATCAACCTCTGTCTGATTGCTTTTCGAAGTCCATGTCCAAGTCTCCAGTAGAGGGCAGAATTGTTTCCCTTTCTTGCAAAACAAAAAGCCCCTCAGTGTTTAACTAGAGGAATTAATATATAAGAAAAGAAGAAGATATAAGTATGTAATTATCTAAGGGCATATATTATTACATTACGGGACAGGTGTTCATATTCAGAATTCAATTGCCTCATGCATTAGTGAAGAGCAGCAGCATGCACCCTCGGTGCCTGAATTCGCAGCTTGTTTGAAATACAGTGTTTACGGTATGTTGTGTCGAGTCTGTTTATTTTTCATGAACCCCATATATAATGCATCATGTGTGCGCATGTAAGCGTGTGCGTGCATGCCTGTGTATTTATGTTTGTATGAATAATAGAATGTACTGTAACAACACCTAACTTTTGACCTTTTTTTGTTGGTGGATTCACATTGTAATTTGGGATTTATTTATAGTCATTGCTATTCATAATTAATGTTTTATTTATTAATTTATAGTAAAAAAAAAACAAAACGTCATGTAGTTCCTGCACATCATTCCCTTTTCCTCGAACCAAAATCATAAAAAGACACATGACACTGTAGTTTCATTTACTTTAGAACTTCATATAATGACTCTTGACTGAATGCTGTGATATCTGGTGGACAGTTTTAGCCCATATTGTTATCGACCATGTTTGTTTAGTATATACCCAGGTTTCTCAACCACTGGGCCATGGACCTCAGATGGGACATGAAGGTTTTTGATTGGGCCGGAAAACTAAAATTGAGACAGGCCATTGGTCTGCAACTGGTTATTTAAGATGATCTAATGTGGTCAAGTGGGCCTTGACAACATGCTGTGATAGATAGGTGGGCCTTAATGTTGAAAAGGTTGAGAACCATTGGTATATACTCAAGTACAAATATTACCACCATAATAGTGCCTGTAAAAACTGCTAATGTATTCTACCCTCTGGGTAACTAGTCCCATCTCCGAAAGAATGAATTATACAGGCTTACTGCTGTCAAGCCTCATGGTTTAGCCAGTTTTTATTCTCATTTGCAGCCATTTACTGCAGCCACAAATGTAAATTTCACAGTTTTTCACACACTTTTCACAAAATTTTAGAGCTGCTCAGTGTCATCGCAGTAACAAACAACACAGGAGTGTCCTGCTTATTTAGACTGCACCTCCTGGGTCTTCTGGCCAATAGGGCCCTCTCAAATGAGCTTGGTGTGTTGATTTTGTGTGCTGACATTTCAACAGGCTACCAAAATGGATGCTAGGAAAAATCCAGCAGCAGTTAAATGGCCCTTTATGCACAGCAGAACGATCTCTTGTTTAATTTAATTGCACTGGGAAATAAACACTTTGGGAATAAAATCAATATTGAGAAAAACGTCTAGAATGTAAGTGTGTCATTAAAATGCAGATCACAGTGGAAATCAATCCTGCACAAAACAACATGGCACTCAGGACCTTCTGAAAAAGTTTGTTCCTCTGAGATCAAGGCTGATGCTCCTCAAATTCATATCAGTCCATCATCTGAAATGCTTATGCATATAATGGTCATGGGGTGCTGGTGCCCAGTGCTCATAGGGTGAAAGGTGGATGATAACCCTGGATAAGTGCATCTCAGAGCAAATACTAATACACACCCACTTTCACACCAGGGGCAATTTAGCATCCGCAGTTGACATGCAGGCCTTCAGACTGTGGTAGGAAACCAGAGCATTTGGCAGGAACTCATACAAACTCAGATAGAACATGCAAACTAGAGTTTAGATTCTCTGCCTGAACCTGAACCAGGCCCGAGTCCGACCCGGTCTGCGGGTTGGGCCGATATTTCCTGCCACTATCCTCGGGCCGGGCAGGGTGGGCCAGGCCATGATCAAGCATTATAAAGACACACATATTAAAAAATTGTCTGGTTTAAATCAGACTCGGGCCGAAAATTCCAGTTTATGTGTCGGGTGGGGCTGGGCTCGGACTTGGGTCGGGTCTGTTTTTTTGGGCCGATCTAAGCTCTAATGCAAACACTGTGAGGTGCAGACTTTGGTAACACTTTGTTTGAAAGGGTCTACATGAGGGTGACATGTAACCATCATAAGAATGACATGACATATGTTGTGCACATAAATGACACATTAGTGATGTTTATGACTGTTGTGTTTATGACTAGTGATCATTATGAACACTTTTCATAACACAGTTCTAATGTGTTCAGGCTCATCACTTCATAAAACCTAGAAGATAAGGCAGGCCAAACACACTTAAACTGGTTAATTTTATAGTATAACAATTTTTTCAAGTGAAATCATCACACCAAACACCTTGCCTTTCTTTCTTGGCTATTTTCAAGTTGTCATGACAAAGACACCGTCATCTTGACATTCCAAAAACTGAATGACCCATTATGACAACAGTCATAAACATCAATAATGTGTCATTAATGTGCATGTCTTATGATGGTTACATGTCACCCTTACCCCAAACCAGGGGCGTAGCACACGGGGGGAATGGGGGGGGTTCAACACCCCCACTTTTGTTAAAATGTGATTCTATCCCCCCACTTTTGTCAGATTACATTGTATAAAATTGATTAAATTGTATTTATAACATGGCGTACCCACCCCCCCCCCCCCTCCCCCATTTATTACGCCCCTGCCCCGAACACAAAAACCACACTCACGGTAGACTGTGCACCTCTAACCCAAAACACAATAAAACAACCACAAATCAACGCAAACACACACATAAACACCCCAAATACACACAATAACACATTCTATCCCCCACCTACACAAAATAACCCCTAATAACACACACAGAACAACATTTGCACCGCCCGAGGCAGGAGCAAAGCATGCTGGGACAGCCCTACCCAGCCAACTCCGTCACAATATGTATACTATTTGTGGAGTTAAATTACACATCTGACATCTCACGGCATGCTACAGACTGAAATAAGGTTGAAAAAAGCTGGAGTATTCCTTTAATATGTTGGGAAAATCATCAGGTAGGTCTGTTTAGAGGTATCAGTGTGGCTAGTCAGCAATGGCTGGGGAGTTCCACCCCTCTCCAGCCTTTTATTTTTAATGATGCCTTTTTTTTCATGAACAATTTTTTACTGTTCTTATTTGTTTCTCTGAAAAATGGGGCAGGAATCCTTGTGGGAGAATACGATGGTATTAATATGCACACGTTACGGCTTTTTTCTTTTCTTCCCCGAGAAAAAGAGCATTTTCATTGATGCGGAATGATGCGCATGATCTCTTACGGGGGATCTTCAGAGCCATCAGAAAACACCTTGTTCTTCCTCCCCTCCTCTGTTATCTCCCCGCACATCTGTTTACCTCTCCTTATATTGATTTTGTTGATTACGCTGGGATGCGGCGGGGTCCGCCCTGCCTCCGTAACTGCAACCAACAAATATTTCGACACTCTCCCGTGCCCTGGAGAATTTTGAACAACCTCTGTCCTAAAATTACACGGCTAATTTTCCTTCCCTCATCCAATCTCGCGCGGCGCCACGACCACTGAGTCCCAGATTGTGTATTCAAATAAAGCCCCCGCTGTGCAGGACGTGCACATGAGAGTGGCTGTAATACCGAGCAAGGCTGATATACCCTTGATGCCCTCTTTCTCACGCCAAATAGGCTACAATCCTGTTTTAGCTGGAGCCTTAGGGCAGGAACGGCAGTGCTTGGACCCCTCGCATTGCAGGGATAAAAAGTATGAAAAACACCACAGAGTTAAATACCGTGTCTTGCACTTGTCCATGTAGATAAAAGGATCCGTTTCAGCTCTAAGAAACAGGGCGAACTGAGTGAGACATCATTTGGGATGAATAAGCTTCATGCTCTGGTGCGCTTTGGGTGTCAGGAGCCAATCAAATGTAACTGCTGTGTAATTAGCTGCATTTTTCTTAACGACCTGGCAGCCATTATGACCCAGTTTGACCCTGCAAGACATTAATAACCAATTCTAATTTATTACAACCAGCCAGTCAACCTTATTTACCATGAAAGGCCCTACAAGGGCCAAAAGACACTTCTAGGGAGGGGAAGGGAGAGAAGAAAAAAGCAATTAGAAAAATGCACACAATAAATGAAATAATTATACTGAAGTGAAAAACAAATGCACATTCCTTGATGTAACAATTGAAAGGCAAATAAATATATAAAGTGTATTTTTATGTATCATACATACAGATGTATAATATACATGTAGATGTATAAATGAAAATCTTGAAGAAATCAAACCAAAAGCACTGTGTTTGTATTCCTTTCAAAGACATAACTACTTATGTATAAAAAAAATATATATATATTTTAGCAATTTTTCATTACCACTATGTACTTTTTTTGCAGTTTCCCCTGTTTTCCCCCTAGTTTAGTCATGTCCAGTTCCAACCATTATTTAGGTTCGCCTAATGGCAAAATGCTGCCTTGTGGAACTGGAAGAAGACTTAATATAAATACACAGGAGAGTGAGAGATGGGGTTGAGGATGTTGGGCAGAGGAAGGTCCACACAGAAGGAGTTACGCAAGTTGTGGACTCCATTTTTGGGCAGTTAATGGTATTTAAAATCTACAGGTGAGGATCACAGGGGTTATGTTCCAAGAGCACCTGCGTATAGTGAAAAACCGTGAATTTGTGATGTGGTTAAAAAAAAAAGCCTAAAAAAGCCTATTTTTATAGTGGAATTGCTAAATATACCCCCAAATAGTCTACCAGCTTAATACATTACCCTTGAAGAAAATGAAATGGTAAATACTGTACAGTTTACACTGAACTGATGTTATGCCTATACAGACAGTATTGTATTCATGCGTGTGCATTTTCTTTGCTATGTGCTGTCGTTTTCTTTGGTATAAGAAAGGTTAAGCTGTGGTTTCCGCGCATGTACCGAGGTTTCCGCAAAAACAATAAGTTCGTTTCTAAGAAAAAAATCTTCGAGAGTGTGACGACCACCTCAGTCTCGGCCCGTAGGTCCCGATCTCCGTCCCCCGAGTATTAGGTTTCTTTATTTTTCTTTGCGTCCCGTTTGCTCTTCCCTACCTAGTGTGTCTATTCCATTTTTATCGTGTCCCTCTGATTAGTTTCACCTGTCCCTCGTTTCCCTCCAGCTCACCTGTGTCTAGTTAGAGTTCTCTAATAATACCCCAGTCGATCCTGAATCCATTGTCTCTGTATTTGCTCACATATCTTGTCTGTTTCATGTACCTCGGTTAATCTCTGTTTTATATTTATCTTTCAGGCCCTTGTTCCTCACCCTTACCCGGAGTAGTCCTCGTATGCCTCACTAAGCCTGCTTTCCTGTTCTCTAGCCGGGTTAAGGTTTTTGGAGGCTTGTTGGGTTTTGTTTACATTTGTTTGTTCGTTTGAGGAGCACGGGTCTGGGATATCCCCGTCTAGTCTGTGTCTGTTGTGTTTATTGTTGAGTTTTTATGTTTTGCAGTTCATTATATGTCTTTGTTTATTCATCAAAACGTATTATATTCATCCTGCGCAGCCTCCCCTTCCCTTTCTCAGCTGCGCAGCGTGACAGAGAGACTAAAGCCATGACTGCTGATCCACTGATTTATGGGGGTTACTGTGTATGAATAAACTTCCACATGGAACCATGTTAAATATGGGCCCAGTTTCCTTGCATTTTCCCCTTTTTTTGTGGATTTGTGTGCCAATGTCACTTTATCTCTTAGAATTAGACCATTTTTATTACTGTTCCATTAAGACTGTATGTAAACAACCATTTCTTCTGATTGGCTGCCCATTGTTGTCGATCATTCAAAAACAGTCCTTATAGTGGTGTCCACAAGACAACAATATCAAAATGTGTTGTTTTTGCAGCTTAGTTTTTATGTCTGGAACATATTGCCTGCAGAGATGCATTTTGAAAATTTGACGATGCATCTCTTAATTAATGAAAAATTTCATTAACATATGATTGTAAGTCATTCACCCTGAAGTGATAATGTTTTATTTGCTCTCCATGAGTTTTATAGGGTCACTTTAAATGAAAAAAAAAATTGGGCTGAACAGTTATAGGTGATAGGTCTCCTTTATAGACCGTAACTATCTAAATAAAAACAATAATCAGAATATTTAGTTAGTACACATATTTACATACGTGGTCATTTATGATATAAAGTATAGCCTTGGTTTTCTGTTTCATTTGATCTGAAATTTGTACATACAGAACAAATCTTTCCTTCCTCTTTCAAACAGAGTATTTGATGTGCTTAAATTCCATGTTTCTTTTATTGCATCATTTGTCCTCGCCTTTCAGTTCAAAAGCTCAAAGGAGGGACGGCGGCCAGAAAGTGCCAAAGGCTGCACTGGAAAGTTGAATTTTCCATCAATGTACTTCAGGCCTTTCCACTTGATAGGAGTGTACTTCTCCTTCAAAATGGAGGACTAGGTACTCTGCACATATAGCAGTGGGTTGTTTTCTGAAATAAGTCCATTTCATGGTTCAACTCAGAAATGCACTTCCATCACTTTGCACCAGATGCTATCTTTTCTCAGCCTGGGTCGCTGGTCTGCAAGCCTGTTTTGTACTTTTTCTCCTATTCTCCTAAACACAGGAGTGACTGAATAAGAATGTTCTTCTGGCTACTAACTGGTGCTATTTTATTTAAGTAGTGATGTGGCCAAAGACCAGCTTTGATCTTCAGAGAGCATGGTAAACATGCACGCTGCTGGCTCTTTGCTGCCAAAATCCCAGACAAATAGAGTCTACTGGTGGTGGACGAAACTATGATGTGTTATTGGTATTGTGAGAGCATAGTGTTTTTCATATTTCCTTTTTATTGTCTTTAATTAGACTTTCTTGTATTGTTCTTGTCTCTGTGCTTCTGGGTGTTGTAACATAAGCATTTCCTGCAGGATCAATAAAGTATTCAGATTCTGATTTTCTGATTTTCTATCTATGTATGTATGTATGTATGTATGTATGTATGTATGTATGTATGTATGTATGTATGTATGTATGTATGT
>JBBMFX010565604.1:0-15333 GCA_037832545.1 Rhabdalestes septentrionalis
ATAATAAATATATATATAATAATAATAATAACAATAATAGTAATACTCATAATATTGTTGTTGTTGTTATGAATAATAATAATAATAATAATAATAATAATAATAATAATAATAATAATATAATATTGTTATTATTAATAATAATAATAATAATAATAATAATAATAATAATAATAATAATAATAAGTCTGTATGTATATGCTTATGTAAATATAATCCTAATCAGAATCAGAATCCATCAGAATCAGAAAACGTATCCCTTATTTATACAGTAATCTATCCTAATGAAGTTCGCAGACACATACACACCTGCAGCCCTCCTCAAACCAGCGTGCGATATAATCCCACATATAGTAGGGCTCGAAGGAGTTGAATAGGAGGTTGGCCGTTTTAATGAGTTCGGCTGTTTTCTTGTTCTCTCTGAGTTTGCTAAACAAAGAAAGAAAAAGAGGAGGATGGAAAAGTATTATAAAGGATCAGCAGGTGACCTCCTGACCTCCTGAGGTGGACAGAGTAGGCATGGTTTGTTCTGTACCTGCTGAGCTGTGTCTGGTCTTTGCTGAACGGATTCTGGTTCTGCAGGTCCAGTTCAGCTCGGCACTGTGTGTGCAGCGTCCGAAACACTTCTATCAGGACGTCCTCCAGTATTGCAGGACCTGGCATATCCGTAAAGCCATAATCATTTGTGGGTGGAATGAATGACATAATTCAACCAAGTACTGATATACTGATTGGATCCACTGTCTTTTAAAAACAATTAAATCATGCAAATGTGAACATTATGACTGTACCCAGCTCAGGTTTGTCTAGCAGGCTGATGAGGATGCGGAAAGGTTTCAGGTCATGCATGAGTGCGCTTTCTTCCTCTCCGCCGCGTGCTTTACCCTGCAGGATCCCGACCATGGCCTGCAAAAGCAGAACACGCACACATGCACCCACACATACAGCGTTATATTTATATGAATCATCTATGCACTTTTCAGCGTTTCAGAGTAAACATTTGTTACAAATTCTTTCATTTAATCTATTCAATAAGTCTATGATTAAAAATATATACAAATTATACACACACACACACAAACACACACACATTATATGTATGTTTATATATATAAAATATTGAAAAACTAAAACAACTAAAACCAAAAAATCCCTTTAAAATTTGTTCATGTTAATATGCAAGAGTGTATGTGCGGTGTGCACAAGTGTGTGTGTTTGTGTGTGCAGTGCATGTGTCTCTCATGCCCAAAAATGAATTTCATGCTCAAGCTAACACACTAAAGCAGCCAAAGCTCACTGCTGTAACTAATTCCCAAACGAAGGCGCTCCAACAAGTGCTTGGAACCAGATGGCTAAACAACAAACTGCATGTCCTAACAAAACACTAAAAAAAAAGGCTAACTCCCCTACGGAAACCCTGAGTCCAACCCCAGGAGAACCAAAACATAAATAGAGACCAGTGTGTGGTTACAAGCCAAACTTCACACACATTCACATGCACACGCACACAAACACACAGACACACAGACACAAAGCAAGGGAGGACGTCTGTAACTTTGAAAATAGCTTTTTGATCCTATATAAGAAAATAATACATCAAAGGCTCCTGTTATATAATTATTATCTCTATTAACATGAAAAGCTAATTAAATCTGTATGGCCACTTTAAACATCTAAAAGTGTCTCAAAATCAAACAGAATCTCCAGGTTTTTCATTCACATTCATTTTATTATTATAGGAAATAGATATTGTTTTAGTCAGATGAGGAATGCTGGCAAAACTACAGAGAGTTTAGTCTACATTTTTACCTTATGAATGCTGTAAATTAAGGAGAATAACGTTATTATAAAATAAATATCTGGAATGCCTCACATTTGAAAACATTATCATTCAGTTTATATTGTGATGCCTGGTTTGGTTGACCAACTACGGATTTCCACACCCGAGTACTAGGGAGTACACATCAGAGGGCGTTTTGTGCATGGTGGTGGGTGCATAGACAACCCAGGACTAGGCATGGGCCGGTATAAGATTCTGAGGGTATGGTAACCTTGGATAAAAATATCACGGTATCACGGTATCACGGTATCGTATTTACTGCTCTACAATGTTGTATTTAAATGTCCGGGTAAAAAAAAAAAACTTTTTTTTTTCCAACTGAACATATAGAACATTTTTAACATTGAACATCAGGCAAACTAATTAAAATAAATAATTTAATCTTCTTAATTAAATTAAATTGTGGTCACTTGTGTGAGCCTAAACCTGCAGCTCAACAATAATCAAAATAAAGAAACAAATAAATTTTTTAAAAACAAATCCTTCCTTTGACGACACAAACACTGCACATATAATATAAAAAAAAAAATTTTTTTGCGTTTTTGAAACCGTGACTTTTTAAAACCACGGTAAACCTTGAAACCGGTTATCATCCCATGTCTACCCAGGTATGACGAGGAGCTTCATTAGCTCAGGGCTGCATTGCTAGGTACCCAACGACAGGTAACGAGTAAATGTTACCTAATATGTAAATTGTCTTTGTCGTGTGGTGGTTCGTGTGTGTGTGTGAGTAGAAATACCAGCCTAACCCCCTAATCATTGCGTGGTCACCCAACGAGTTCGGGAAACTGCTCTGAACTCCATAAGACGAAATCTGGGCTCTGGTTCTTGAGAATGTATCTGATGTGAGAGTTGTGCCGTAAATTCTTCGCAGCAGGAAAGAGGAGAGCGGACGGCACCTCTGAATTGGACTTTCTGACACTGAGTTTTCTCTCTAGCGGCAGAAGAGAGAGGGCACTGCCATTCGCGCATTCGCGGCTAGAGCCAACTTCTCACTGGCCTTTGTGATTTGTAACTTGTCTCCATACTCTATCCTGTTTCCACAGGCATTCGCCAGCCTAGTGTGTTTAAGTTTGTTTGTGCATTCTAAACTAATTCCAGGACTGATTGGGGTTTGCATTTGTCCTCCCTGGCAGAAGTTGGACTTTGTTTTGCTTCATTAAATCTTTATTATCCACAACCTGTTTCCTCCTAGTGCGTTCTTCCAGTGCAAACATGACAGATATATATTTTTAAGTTACTTCTTGCCCAAAAAAGGCCAAATACGTGTCTTATTAGAATTACTAAATATAAAAAATGAAATGTTATTATATACGGTCTTGGTGTCTGCGAGTGTCGTATGTACAGTACAGACCTGCACCAGCATGTCTTTGGAGTAGGTGTTGAAGTAGTGGGTGGCGTGTTCCTCCGGGTTGCTGAGACGTGTGTTGCGAGGACCTATTTTCACACCATTGTTATCAAAGCCTGCAGAGAAATACCAATACACACTTTACACATGCAGAGATTGACATTTAACTCTAAGATTGAAGTTTCTTTGGCTTTTCTGTACACCTATACTACGAGCTAGAACTTCTGATCAAAAAAAATAATGAATGACACACTGCTTTTTCAAAATTAAATGGAAATGGCTTTCAATATTTTATAGTCTGTAGGAATGTGATTTTGCCATATAGGCTAAACTACTGGTTTAATTTTGTTGCATCATGGGACAAAAAATACAAGATAATGAACCTCAGCATACTAGAAATTTTTTTTTGACAAAATTATACAAATTCCAAAGTAGGCAAATTGTTTTAAAGTATTATGTCTAGTCCTCCCCAATCTCAAGAATTTTATCCCACTGAGCTGCAGGGATGAGTTAGACCTACATGTCCCAAATGAGCACCCAGAAAATTAGACACGACTAATTGCACACTTAAGGTGCTGGGAGGGTTCGGATACAAGTTACTTACAAATATGTCTAGAAAGGATGCAGAAAATCTATGCTGCTGTGATAAAAGTAAAGGGAGGTTATTATGATAAAACTTGGACACAATCTTTTCTATCAATTAAATTTCACTTACAATGTATACTGTCACACTTCAAAACGAGTTCCATTTGTTTGAAGTATTTCTAATGTTTTTTTTGTAATAATGTTTCTAAAAAGCAGTGTATAATTTATTATTTTAACAACCCACAGTTGGGCCCAAACCTCTAGAATGTCGTATAAATCCTATCAATATGATCAATGATATAAGTCAAGGCATATCGATTATCTCATGCTCTTTTCTTTTTATCATGCCATAATTCCAATTTAAACTTGATTTCTCTCATTTAGCTGAGCACGATCAAAACTCTAAGGCCTTTCTTAGATGGACAAAAGTCACAATGCTGCAATAAAAGATCACAGAAAACAACAGAACAGTATTTAGATTTTACTTACATAAAGTAATTTATCAGAACCCAAGCAAGACATAAAAACTTACCACATGAGTAATTCCCAGCATGTGGTTTGCACGTAAAAACAAAGTAAAGCAGGAATAAATGCTCTGGCACTAACACACACACACACACACACACACGCGTCCCTAATAATCAACACAAATTAAATACAGTAGTAACATACATCACCCAGTCATTATAACGCAGCAAAAGTGAGAAACCAAAGAACATACTAATAATGTGCCCAGCAAAAGCACCATGTTTGTTGTACTAGCGTATATTTACAGGCCTATTTTACATTTGCTAGACAGAAAAAACAATTGTACTGAATTCTCTGCTTGAGGGGACCGAGTCAATGAGTGATTTACAATTCAATACAGGCCTGGGTTGCCAGTTTGGTTAACCAGTAGTGTTCTAGGCCTATTAACAGGTTTACTTATTAATGTATATTGGAAATATTAGCCATAACTTTAGACATTTTATTAAATGGACCATGTACAGTTGTGTTCATAAGTTTACATAACCTGGCAATTTTTAGGATTTCTTAAAAATTTTTCTAAAAATATGAATGATAACACAAAAATTTCTCCTTCACTCATGGTTAGTGGTTGGTTGAAGCCATTTATTGCCAAACATGTGTTTTTTTCATATTCTCAGAAAACTGTTTAAGAAATCCACAATTCTCCCAGGGTATGTACATTTATGAGCACAACTGTATCTAATAAGTCTCTTCTGATAATGTCTCAATAGGTAAAAGGTAAAAAGTGCTTTGGGTGACATTTTGAAGGTGTAAAGCAGGACTGTGTCCATATGCGTATGCTTCAGGTGTTTAATATGTGTTTTTCCACTAATTGGAAAATGCTGAAGAAAACCAATCAGTGACAGACATAATTAATCGGAAGCTAGAAAACACATATTAAACAGCCCCCAAAAATTCACCCCGTAGCAGTTTTCTAGAATGGGCGCAGCTGGTAGCCTTGGTTTAGCCCTAAGATCAGGAATTAATGGATACAAATCCCAAAACTACTAAGCACCTCTACAATGTCCCCACACACTGCTCCCCAGGCGTTGTGTTCTTGGCTGCACGCTGCTTCACTTGGTAAATGGGTTAAATACAGAGGAAGAATTTTGTGCTGTGGCATGTTCACGTGTGACAGAATCTTCACTAGAACATCCTTCCACGTTTGATACATCATCAGGATTCTGAACCTGGTCAGAGTGTCTCTGTGTTTGTCTTTTTGTTCCCAGCCCAATCCCCTGCCCATTGTATGTGTGTGCACGGGCGTGTGTGTGTGTGTGGGCGTGTGTGTATACAGGCTATCTTACCTAAAAGCCAAGCATAAAGTCTACGGTTTAGAGACATGTCTCTCCTCAGAACCACATGCAGCGCTGCAGACAGGATTCTGATCATGTCCGGGCGAGTGGCCTGAGAACCAATTTTAAAAAAAAGAAGAGAGACTACAAGTTTTAATTATATTATATAGTTAATTATATTCTAACTACAGTCCATCAGCTACAATGATATGGGGAATATACAGGGGGCTAGTGGGTCTCATTTTATTTGAGTACATCCAGTTCTTCATAATAGAAAGGAATAATTTGAAATAATATGCTATAGTGTAGCAAACCCTGTGGAGTTGTGTGACACAAAATGGGTGGGAAGGACCATAAACAACTTTACAATAGTTGCTGAATAACTCATAGTGGTTACTGAATACCTTATAGTGGTAGATAGGAGTATTGGTGCAGATCAATAAGTTAATGAATGAACACATATAAAATGGATGAAGAGACAAATGAAGGGCTGAACTGAGGGAAGAAGTGTTTACCTGACTCATGTGGAATGGAAAGCAGAAGAGAATGAGATCGAGTGTACTTCTCTGGACTAACACACTGGAGTCCTGCACAGACGTGCTGACCGCTTCCACCTGCGAACACAGTAAACGAGTAAATATAGACTGAATCACTGTAAAACATCATTATCATTAGATATTAGTGATGCTCCGATCAATCGGCCGAAGATCGGTATCGGCCGAAGATCGGTATCGGCCGAAGATCGGTATCGGCCGATAACCACATTTTATGACTCGATCGTTACTCTTTAAACTTGGCCGATCTAAGGAACTGATCACAAATGATGACTTCAGTGCATGAGGACATACATGATGAGTGGGGACATAAATGATTTGGCGGCGCAGACATGTCACCGCTGGTGTGGAATTATGACCTTTTGAGAGACAATGAAAAATTTGCTATTTGCCGTTTATGTTCCAAAGAAATCTCACATGGAGGCGAATTGTCAAAATCATTTAATACAACGAACCTCATTCGGCGTTTAAGGACCCCATTGAAAAGGCATATTAAAATGTTCACTATATAATAAATACTTATTTGAGTTATTATTATTATTGAGTATTATAATTAACGATAGTTACATTAGATATATTACTGTAATAATATAACAAAGGCAACATTTGTAGCATTACTTTATCTGAAAAAAAGTTAATGGTGATCAGAGGGCTTACAAATCAGTTATATTAACTTGAAGCATCAGAATCGGCATTGGTCTAAAAAAATCGGTGTTTGGAATCGTGGCAAAATTCCTGATCGCAGCATCCCTATTAGATATATTATCATTATTCCTAATAAGATTTAGAAATTAATCTCACTGAAATGAATAATTTCTCACAGAAAAGAATCTGGGGAAGAACTGAATTATTTGATGCAAGAAATTATTGTAATTTTTATTGTTTTATTGTTGTAGAAGTTGTTGTAGTTGTAATAATTAAAAAATACATAAATAAATAAATAAATAAATACATAAAAATAATAATAATAACAATTATAATAATAATTATTATTATTATTATTATAATTATAATTATAATAATAATAATTATTATTATTATTATTATTATTATTATTACTATTATTACCATCCTATTTTTATTATTATATCCTAAGAAACCAGTGGTGGTGTGCTGAAGGTAGCATTCATGACCTCTTGGTCTAGAGACAAGTATCCTAAATAATACGCCATCACCACTACAAGAATGCTTTTTAAATTACGTATGCTACAGCGAACCAATCAAAACACAGGCCATTTATGTACATCAGACACAGTCTCAAAACCTGGCTGCTTAATGAATAAATATATAATTGATCCAATACAAGAAATTAGTAGAATATGGGCCTTTTAATAACCATCCCAAACCCAATATCTCTAACTTTTAGGAAGAGCATTATTAAGTGGCTAGACAAGCTATCATGTACATGAGATGTTCCTCCAGAAAGAAAAACACAGACCATGAGCTCAATGTCGCTTCCCATAATGTACAGCTGGTCCTCCATAGAGAGTTTGCGGTTGAGATGCAGCAGGACGAAGCTGACGCCCGGCAGCCTTACGGCCGGACTGGTTAGGATGCTTCCCCAGAGGGCGCTGTAGAATGCTGGCTGCTCCACAGCCGCTGCCACCTTCTCTAGCAGTGTGTTTGTCCTTCATCAGTCAACAAAAAAATTCATTATTAAAATAAAATCTGCAACAAAAATTTACTAAGTGTAATTATATTCTTCATCCTTATTTCTATGGGTCTGTTTACAATAGTCACTGTCCCAAAGCAGCCTTCCAAATATGGGTGCATGATAAACCCACACTGGCTAAGCATGTAAGTAGGACTAAGACTTCTTCTGATGCACACCACATTTTTAATTTTCTACACAATGAAGCTGAAAATCAGTCTTCAAACTTCACAGTTAGAAGATGATCTACATACTTTAAATGTGTTCTGTCACCTTGAACCCATTCCTAATACTGACAGCATGGTGTAATATTAAATTAATTTGTTTGCCATCTGACCTGTCGTAGTACTCTGAGCCCTCTTCAAGGCCAGGCAGGACTCCGGTCAGGAGCCCCTGCAGGCCTGGCTTCAGCGTTTTCCCCAGCTGCAAGTAGTAGGTCTCATACAGACCAAGCAGGACAGGCTTTACGGACATGGCGGCATTGGACAGCAGAGGGAAGAGGCCAGAGCTAAAGCAAGCAGTCATAGAGAGAAAACAGGTTGATAAAGTGCCCTGCAGGGAGATTTTAAAAAATAAAATAAAATTAAAGCAAAACAAAGTAGAACAAAATTACAAAATGTGTGGGTGTGTTTAATTCATATTCTATTAATAATATTTTATACTTAATATTTTTATTACAAACACCTCAGGTTACAACAGTCAACATGCAACATTTCGAGCTCACAGCACAACACTCCCGCACCCATTCAGCTTACACCGTTGCAACGTACTTACAAACTACGCAGGTAAACTAGTTTGGTTTATGTCCAGCTAAATAATACGCAGTAACGTGGCATATGAGTGGGGGAGTTTTCTTTTTTTCCTTTTTCTGTGGCTGAGTTGTGTTTTCATGATTTTACAACTGTGTTAGTGTAAGTAAGCGACTGAGGTTAGGGGGTGTTTCGATTAACACCAAAGCACGGGTTACGTCACTGTCAAAAGAACGGAACTGTCTTGTAACTTGAGGACTCCCTGTATATTACTATATATAAGAGCATTACTTTTTTCCTTTTTCAGGGCAGCTGGTGTTCTGGTTGTTAGGGCAGTGCCCCTGCGATCAGAAAGTGGGAGATTCAAATCCCACGACTCAGGCATTGTTCCTGGCTGCTTCACTTGGTGAATTTAATGTTCGTGTATGAAAAAACTGGTGACATTACACTTTTTGTAGTTTATTTATGTAAGGATTGCTTTGTTCTCCTTTCTTCTCTTGGAGTCTCATTAACTTTACTTAAACTCTTTATTTTCCCTCTTCTCAATTGTATTCACTTATCTATGATCACTGTAAACTTAAAGCCTAAATATGTGTGCTGTACATCATGCTCTCTTACATTATATTAATGTGTGTGTGTGTATATACATGTATATATAAATATATATATTGGTTAAAGAAAAGAAATTGACTTGACAATCTTCCTACTATGCCGAAAAACGTATGTTTCTGGGCGGGAACTGTATACGGGAGTTGGAAGGGGTGTGTCTGTGTCGCGATTCACCCTCCTCACACTCCTCACACCATGTCGTGATTTCGGTTTTGTATTGTATATGGTTACAGCCCTAATATAGCAATTAAAGAAATTTAAAGCAATTAAAATTTTTGATCTAAATAATTACATGGTGTGGCGATTAATTAATCTAATTCATCACATTTAATCGCAGATACATACAGACTTACAATAAGCAGATTTTTTTTTTACCATTTATTATTGAATAAAATGATCATGACATTTTTATCACTGACTGAACCGAACCTATGAATTAGGTTACACTATATGACAGTTGTAAGTTTTGATAAACTACGTCTCCCAGCTCTACACTCACTCCGGCCACAGCGGTGAGACTCCGACCCTCTGGAGGTCTGGATGCCGAAAGCTAAATGCTACGGCTAATTCCAGCACAATTTTCCCCCTCTCTCTCTCTCACTTTCGCCTTGCACGGCCGTGCAGCTACACTCCAAAGTTGAACCAGGAGATGAGCGAGCGTCTTTTCCAAAAGGCAAATATTCCCCTTCAGAGTCAGAATCGGCAAAAAACATTCACAAGACATCATTGGACAACTGTTTATTAGCCATTTTGCCGGGTTTTTTTTCCAAATCTCCTCGCATGCTGTGAGCTGAACTGCGCTCTCTGGCTGCTCACGTGGCAGTGATTTGGGAAGATGACGTATTTTTGGTCTTGAATTTAAATACCGCATGTCTGCCAACTAGTGCCAGAGCTGAAAGTGTTAACTGCGTTAAAAATATTAACACGTTATTTTTTTCTGATTAATTAATGTAATTAACGCATTAAACTCTGAAAGACGATTGTGTCCAAACAGCTCGAGCTCCCTGTGTACGCGCTTTGGCGTAGGATACGCAAACTCCGGAATCTCTGTGCTCTGTGTAAACAACGAGTGACGTATTCACACAACAGATCACTTCCGCCGTTTGCGTATATAAATACTGTTCAGTTTCTCACAAAAACCGATCGTTTCGTGTCTTAAGACATCAATGTGTCGTCACGAGCCACAGGGTGTAATTTGGATTTGTCTGTGCATGTTTTTTTTACTTTGACAGGTTTGACGCCCATCCACTTCCATTAAATGACTACCAGAATGCCACGGCTAAAGCTAAAAATCTGCGTTTGTGTTCTGCTGAAGAAACTACGTCACCTACATATTGGATGCCCTGGGGGTAAGCAAATAAAAATCTAATTTTCATTTTTGAGTGAACTGTCCTTTTAACAAACAAAAACACTCCTCTGAAGCTGGTCAGGTTCAAGTACTGCGCTAAAATATTAGAGCTTAAAAAAAATAAAAAACACTCCAGGAAGCCTGGAGAACTGTTCTTCTTGACAATATTGAAAATTCCGAGAAAGTCTGGCACTTTAGAAGCAAAATATGAAGGGATGGCTCAAGACAGTTCTGCACAGATCCTCTCCCTAACTGCAGCTCAGGGCATTCATGAATTATGTACAAGATCGGTTTTCGCAAGCATCTACACCTGGGCCTGTACTGTCTCTACTTGGAGTCAGATTTACTGCCCCAAAAGCAAAATTTGTCATCCTTGCATTAAAAGTAGGACAACAGACAGGATGAACACAATGAAAACAAAACGAGATCAAATAACATTGGCTGAACATGCTGATGAGGTTACCAGGTAAAAACCAATGGCATTCATTAATATTATTACAAGTCATAATAATAATAAATGGTACATCTGCTTCAAAAGCAAGATGGATAGAGAATTTATAAACATCTATACAAAATAATAGTAATAATAATAATAATAATAATAATAATACTACACTCATCATCTAACAGTACGAAAGTTGCATGAGCAGCATTTATCTTTTGTGTCTGTATGTTAACAAGAGTCAACCTGAGCATTTATTCAAAAGATTTAAATGTTGTTGCATCTTGTAAGTGTTCATTTACCCTACACATAAACTTTACAGGGGTTCTTAACATACAACATTTCGATTTTAAAATGCTTACTCCCACCACAACTCAGCTAACACTGTTAGCCTCGTACTTACATACTAAGTGGGTGAACTAGTTGGTTTGCATGAGACAGAAGAATGTGCAGTAACATGCTATGAGTGAGGAAGTTTTCCTTTTCCTTTATCTGTGGTTAAGTTGTGTTTTTATGATTTTACAACAGCTGTGTTTTGACACCAAAATTCAGATTCGATGACTGGATCTGCATCGTAATTCGAGGACCCCCTGAATGTGCAGAATCAAACCTAATTCACAGTCTTATTGAATACTGTGAATGTAGGGTAGTGTAATGTGTAGGTTAAGGCTTAAATGCAATTCTGTGTTATGTTATGGCTTAAATGCAATCTATACATTTTCCATTGTATTAGACTTGGATTTTGATGTGTGTTAGACAAAGCATAAGCCAGAACCTCCGTCTGTGCACTGATTTCAAATTGACCTAAATTTACTAATGTCGAATTTAACATTCACAATGAATCTTTGACAATGTGACATTTTATTGGAGGCACTTATCAAGTGTTAATACTCAGAAAATGCCCAGAGTCTAGTCTGGGAAGGAAAAGTCATCCTCCTACACAGCAGCAATCATTACCCTCAGCTGGAAATGTCCTGACAGACAGGCTGCTACCCTCTGGCTTACTGACAAGACCCACAACACTGTGGCTGTCAAACACACCCACTCCCTTCTCATCACACTGAAACGAGAGTTATTTTTCCTAAATCAATTAACTCTGGCATGTAGGTTTTATTAAAATCAAATATCATGATCAAACATACTGGCAGTATTGGCCAAGAACAGAGAAAACAACGAAACAGCATTCTCACACACCCATCAGCCACAACATTAAAACCACAGGCCAAGTGAATAACAGCATCTTATTATAATGCCACCTGTCAAGGGTTAGGATTTATAATGGGAAGTAAAACGAACAGTAGATTCTTGAAGTTGATTTGTTGCATTTAGGAGAAATGGGATGTGAATGACTCCGACAAGGGACAAAATGTGATCGTAAGAGAGGTCTTGTGGAGTGTGCCCAGTATGCAGTAGTTAATATCTACCAAAAGTGGTCCAAGTAAGGAATATCAGTGAACCAGAGTCTGGGCCATGACCGATGCGAGATTTTGTGGGATGTGCAGGACAAACTAGTCTGATCCACAGAGTGTCCACCTCACAACTTACTTAATGGATTTGCTACCAACATCTTGGTACACAATATAAAGATGTTTCTGAAAGGAAATCTTTTACAAATCTTTCCATAAATTCCAGTGGACAAGTATCTGAGGCAGAACTGACCAGAATGAAAACTAAATATTTCAAATAAAATATTACACCATGATAAATTGTGCTGCCTGCACCCGTAAGTGTCCAGCCTTTGCCATTATTACAGTTTCCTACAGCAGGGATGTAGGGATATTTTTCATACTTTTTTCGTTTCTGTCTGTTTCCTTTCATCAGTACTGGTTTCTTGAACAGCTACACTTTCTATCGGACATGTGAAATCACTGCGGAAGGACGAGCAGAATCTCATTCAGATGACTTGAGGTTTGAAGCAAGAGAAAAGCTTAATTAGCACCTTTTCCTAAACGACGAATGTGCTGTCTGAAAGGGACAATCTGGGTGTTCTACTCTGTCCTGAATGGTTGTTAGGATTCCTAGAGTTTCTCAAAGACAAATAATAATATTATACAATATTATATATTTACAATTTTATAGAAGTGTCCATAAATATTTGAATTAATATTTGTTTTAAAACGTAATCACACTTGATCAAACAAAGCAACTGGATGCAGCTTATATCTCATCACCAGTGTGGAACCGTAAACTGAGAGAATGATCATTTGTTTATATAAATTGTAACTCAAATGTCCAGGGCCTGGTTTCTCAATAATGAACACTCTTGGCGCGCCAAGAAGATTCTTAATATACATCTTACCAAAGTGTGTTCCCCGAACTGTCCCTTAGGAGGCTTCTTAAGACGCTGCCTCTTACGTGCGACGTTACGAGGAGCTGGCCACAGACACTGTGCTGAATTAGTTGACATCAATTTTTCTATTCATTTGAATGACAGCGTTAAGAAAGCACATTCTATTCAAATTCTTCCAATAACATTTATTTCAATATGGGTTACCTTATCAGTAGCAGGTCATAATAGACAAATATATCAATTTAATCACCAAACTGTCGTTAATATTTTCATGTAACCTAGTGGCTGGGAAACGAACCGGATATACAACAGTGTGCGAACGAGGGGGAGCAACCATAGCGATTGTTAGTTGATTGACAAACAGCTGCGGTTACTTCAAGATTTCTTTCAAGATTCAAGATTTTTTTTTGTCACATGCATAGTCATATAGGTAAAACAAGCAGTGAAATGTGTCCTGAACCGCTCCTTTTGACTGTGCAGATTATATTTTAAAGACAATTTAAATTAAGTATAAAATCTGGAATTAAGACACTAAAATAACCAAAAAATAAGTACAGTATGCATATGCCTAATATAAGCACAACTGAAAAAGTTTTAAATTCTAAAAGTTTCTACAATGCAAATCTAACAAATATTTAAGACTGGATATGGATATGTATTTAAATAAGTTTAGTAGTAGAATTTACTATGTGCAAATGGATTGTGCAAATGTAATGTTAAAGTGCACGGTGTATGTAAATAAGTTTAGCAGTAGTATTTATTATGTGCAAATGGAATGTTTGTGCACTGTGCAATATTATCAAGCTAGCACAGCAGTGTACGAAAAACAAAGTGATGAAGCAGGGTGTGTTTCAGAACGAACACACCCTGTGAATGTCAGTAAGACAACACTCTTCGGCAGCTTTAGAAACAACATTCACTACAGCACTAAAGAAAGAAATATGGAGTGACATCTGCCTCCGGTTCAGATGCACGCAGAAACTGGCAGGACGTACGCAAAAAAATGGCACAATTCTTCCAGCCCAGCCAAAGCCATAGCTGCTTCAGTCCGCAGAGACCGGGCAAGGATCAATCCCCGGCATGGCGCAGAAGGGCGTCAGTAACAGCGCGGACGCGCCTCCACACTTGCTGAGGCCGTAACCTTCACCCAGGACCTCTATGAAGCTCCCAGTTGCAAAAAAATGGAGGGCTGCAAGTAGCTGGACATCGGGACTTAATGCGCAGCGTGTTGGTCTGGCAAGCACAGGTCTGAACAGGTCCAGAAGCTCCATAATCTGTCGTCTTAGAAGGCAATTTTTTTTTTAATCGTCACCTCAGGCAAAACATCAAAAGGGCTGAAGTTTTGCCTAATGAAAAAAAAAAAATCACACAAACGACATGGCTCCGCGACTGGCACCGTCTTTGATTTAGCACAACAACATGTTGTATCGCTGCCATAGTTGGTTATTTCTGGACAACACCATGATTACACATTTATACGGTATCCGCTTAGAGCCAAATTGTTTGCCACCTGTTCAATATTATTCAATTCAATTTCAATTTTATTTCTATAGTGCTTTTTACAACCAGGTTGTCACAAATGGGCATGGGCCGGTCTAAGATTCTGACAGTATGGTAACCTTGGATAAAAATATCACGGTTTCACGGTATCACGGTATTGTAACTACTGCTCTACAATGTTGTATTTAAATGTCTGTGTTAAAATACAACTCTTTTTCCCAACTGAACACATTATATTTTATTTTAGGAAACATATAGAACATTTTGTAACACTGAACATCAGACAAACTAATTAAAATAAATAATTGAATCTTCTTCATTTAATTAAATTGCCGTCACTTGTGTGAGCCTCAACCTGCAGCTAAACTATAATCAAAATAAAGAAACAAATAACATTTTCAAAAACAAATCCTTCCTTTGACGACACCAACACTGTACATATCGTAGGAACGGTATAACTTTTTTTGGGGGGCGGTTTTGAACCCGTGACTTTTTAAAACCGCGGTATACCTTGAAACCGGTTATCGTCCCATGTTTAGTCACAAAGCAGCTTTACAGAGTCCAGGTCCGAGCCCCTAGTGAGTAAGCCGAAGGCGACAGAGGCGAGGAAAAACT